>PVKS010018126.1:0-30263 GCA_004027875.1 Aplodontia rufa
AAAAGTAAGGAAATTAAATTATTTAAGATAAAATTCAAAACTGACTTGGGTGGGACAGAATGGAAGGAAATAAAATTACAGTCACAGAAAAGTTCTAAAAATGGTAATTGCTATTTCTTAATATGAAGAACAATATTAAAATTGGAACTGTCTTTTTTATAGACTATGGATTTTATGATAATTTTTTAAAGAAAGAGGGGGAAGGGGCAAAGAGAGAGAAAATGAACTTTATTTAGTTTTTCATGTGGCCTTCATTGCTCTGACACTTCACTGTGTACATGGTGCTGGGATTCGAACCCATGTACTTGTGCATGCCAGGCAAGCACTGTAATCTCTAAGCCACTGCTCCAGCCCTCATGATAAATTTTTTAAATAAGGGGCAAATGGTAAACATTTTTAAGGGTAACATCCAAGATTTTTCTTCTACAAGCTACAATGGGGGGAAAAATCTTTGAACCCTTTCAAATTCCCACCTGACACTAAGTTCACAAATTTACTTTCAAATTGATTCACCTCTTTTTCCCAGTTAGCAGCATAAGCATTTATTGTTACACTTAAGAAAACTATCTTCCTTTTGGCAGTAAATTTTGTTTTTCTCTTTCTGCAGAACTGGTGACTGAACCCAAGGCTTCCCACATGCTGGCAAGCACTCAACCACTCAACTACATATCCCCAATTCTTTCTATTCTCTGAGGCAGGGTCTTGCTAAATTACACAGGCTGGCCTCAAACTTGCTACTGTGCCTTGCCTTCACTTTTAAGCGCACAGTATAAGGACTGAGGTCCCTAAATTTGAGGGAAAGAAACAGGTTTGTGCAGCAAACTCAATTACCTCCTCTTCTGCAAGGAACCATAAAGGAAAAGAAAAAAAACAGGATAGAATGTTGTGAGAACTTACAGATCGTAATAATATTGGGGAAATGTTTGTTTCTGAATCATAAATCTGTTGAAAGGCATACAATGTATAAAGATATAATTTGTAAAACATTACAGCACAAAGTATAAGGGAGATAAAGTTACAGAGGAGTAAAACTTTTATATACTGTTGAAACTGTACTGGTATTAACGCAAATTAGACTGTTAATGGTAATCTCTATGGAAAACACCAAACACGAAGAAAATAAACATAAATTTTAAATAGAATGAAGAGACTTAAAATGGTACATCAGAAAATACCTACTTAATACAAAAAAAAGTAATAGAGGAAGTGAGGAAGACACAGAAACAGAATGACTTAACAGTATTTACATTAAATATAAATGTTAAAATGTCCAATTAAAGGCAGAGATTGGCAGAAAAGATTAGAAAACATGAACCAACCACTGTCTTCAACAGATACTCTTTAGATTCTAACTCACAACAAACAGGTTTAAAGTAAAAGGAAGAAAAAGACATGCCATGCAAACACTAACCACAAAAGGGGTTGGAGTGGCTATACTAACACCAGGCAAACAAGGCTAAATGATAGGAACTGCTGCCAAATACAAAGCGTAACATTTAATAATGCCAAAAGGATCAATCCACCAAGAAGATACTACAATCAAAAGTATATATGTACCGAAAACATAGCCCTAAAATACATAAAGCTAAAGCATAATTGAAGGGAAAAAAATAAGACAACTCAACAACAGTACTCCAACCTTCATTATGAATAGAAAATGCAAACAGAAGATCAAAAAAAGCAAATGGAAGGCTTGAACATTACAAATCAACAAGACTGGGCAATCATGTGCAAAACACTTCAGTAACAATTGTAGAATACACATTCTTCTCAAATGAAAATGCAATTCTCCAAGATAGACTATATTACACAAAATGGGAGAAAAATTTTCCAAAAATCTGTATCTGATAGAGGACTTTATCAAAATATGTAAAGAACTGAAAACAACAAAAAGACAATATAATTTTGAAAAAAGGCAAAGAATACAGACTTTCCTACAAGAAGGTATAAAAATTGCCAATAAGCATATCAAAAAATATCAGAACTCATTAGCTCCTATAATGATACTACCTCGTAGCAACTAGGATGACTATAATGAACAGACAGATAACAGAAAATGTTGGCAAAGATGTGGAAAAGCTAAACATTCACATATTGCTGATGGGAATATAAAATGATACAGCCATGGTGGAAAATAATTTGGCAATTTCTCAAGATGATAAAAACAGTTACCATATGACTCAGTAATTCCCCTCCTAGTATATTACCAAGAGAACTGAAAAAACATGTTCATATAAAACCTGTACATGAATGTTCACAGCAACATTATCATTAGGGCAAAACTGCAAATACAAATGTTCGATAAATAAAATATATGTCATTCTAGAGAATATTAACCCCATAAAAGCAAACAAATACAGTTATTCCTCTGTACTTGACTATTGGTGGGATTCTACCAACCACAAACTAAAAATATTTTGGGAAAACTTCGCATCTCTACAGAACATGTAGAGACTTTTCCCTTGGCATTATTCCTTAAATATAATGTAGCAATTACTAAAATAGTATTATTACAATTTAGAAAGGACTCAAGTTACATGGGAGGATGTGCATAGGTTGTATGTAAATATTACATCATTTTACCTAAGGGACTTGAACATTCAGAGATTTTTATATCTATAGCAGAGTAAGGGGAGGGTGCCACAGATACTGAAACATGGTACCAACAAGGAAGAGCCTTGAGAACATGCTAAGTGCAAATCAGGCACAAAGGCTACACACTGTATGTTTTGACTTACAGGGAACTCCCATAATGGGCAAATCTCAAAGGGCAGAAAGTCAATCAGTGCTTGCCAGGGATTGTAGCATGGCGCTAATAAGGAGTACTGCCAATGGGTCGGGAGCTTCCTTGTGGATGAAATGCTCTAAAACTAGTGTTAATGGTTGAACGCTCTTATAAGTACAATAAAAACCAATGAATTGTACACTTAGATTTTTTTCTTTAATGTAGATGGACATTCCATTTTCAATCCTGGCAATGTCTCAGTACCACTGATTTCTCAAGGAGTAAAGGAATAGGCAAACACTCTGTCTTTTCATTCTTTTTCATCTTCCTTTCCATGGACACTTACCTGCATAATTTGAAGCAGTTTGTGTTGTCTTGCTCCACATGTTGGGGCATTTTGTCTCCCATACCATTATCTAAAAATCTGTTTATCTACTTAGCTCTTTTTTTGTACATGCACAAATACACAGACGGTTTGGTTTTTAAAAAGTGGGAAAATATCTCAGACTACTAACTACTTGAGTTTTTAACAGAACATACATAGTATGGATACATCTTATTTTACTATTTATTCTCCATTAACTCGTCTCACCATGTACTAGCAAGGCAGCTCTGGAGAAGTTACATACCTTTCCTGCACCTGGATTTTTTCATTAGCCTAAATATCTTACAGATCTCTGTGAGGATTATATGCTTCCCAGGATAAATATTTACACTATACCTCCAGAACAATGCCAGGCACTGAACTGTCAGGTATCACTATTAGGACACTTCCCTATGGAATCTTTACTGAAACCTGGTTCATTCCTCAACTATACCTTGCACTTTCCTATAGGTCTGTCAGCCTGTAATAATTTGGCCATCCAATGCTCCTGATTCTATATCACTCAGAACCTAATGCAAATGGTCAGGTAGCCTTCTTAACTTCTAGTCTTGTGCAACCTTGATCACATGATGATTTACACTTACTTGTATTAGGTTTTTGTAAAACCATTCAATTCCACAGTTTTAGTGTAAATTTTATGAAACCAAGGACAAATTTTCATTGTTTTTCATCACAAAGTGTACCAAGATGTGATCGGCATTCATTCAAATAATGTGTGTGGAGTACCTGTTCTGAGAATAGAGAGTAAACAAAATAAAAGCTCCTTTTTGATAGACCTTATAATCTACTGAAGAATATAAAGATGACAAATAAGTAATAATCTGGATTAGGATCCATGTAGCTGCTAAGGGAAACAAAAAGTCAAACAGAGGAACAAAAGTATTGACTGGGAGTCGAGGTAAGGTAAAGGCTGAGAAAATTCAAGCAGGGTGGCAGCAATGGAGATGGTAACAAGTGGTAGGTTCTGGCTGTTTTATGAAAGTGACAGATTTACTGATTGATGAATATGACACAAGGAGTCAAGATGACTATAACATGCCATGGTCTAAATCACATATTTAAACACCAGACTGCTGGCCTCTGCTCCAGAGCTTCTGATTCTAGAGTTGAGCCAAGACAAATTAACCAAGCAAGAAGAAACCCAGAACTGCCATTTACTAAGCCAGAAAAAAATTGCAGAGATGGAAAAAACTGCAGAGGTCAAGACATCAATTGTTCTATTCTGTATACAGTAAATTTGGGATGCCAGAATATCACCTCTGCACTCTTTTTCCCAAAACCCACGGCTTAAATCTAATCTTCTGAAGGCACTGCAGAAACCCAAATTGAGAATATATAAGATATCTGACCAGTACTCTTCAAAATGTTATGAAAAGACATGGAGACTGAGCTGAGCGTCAAAATGAAGGGAGACTAAACGTAATAGAGGATCTTGGATCAGATTCCAGAACATTTGTGGAAAAACTAGTGAAACTTGAATAAGGTCTAAAGTTTACTTAGTGGAACTGCACTAATAATTAACTTTAGTCTTTATAACAACATATCATTGTTAGGTGGCGTTAACAGATGAAGTTTGTTGCACTGTCCTTGCAAATATTCTGTAAACCTAACATTATTTCAAAAATTAAGTTTTCAAAATCAGATATCTTTAACAGACACTTAAGCAGAGATATCAAATAGCCAATAGGATATGTACATCTGGAAATAAAGAGGTCCAAGCTGATAACATGATGAAACCACCAATGCGTAGATGGCATTTAAAATCATTAACACCAGATGAGAGAACCAAGAAAGCGAGTTGTTACAGGGAAGGTCCTAAGACAGTGGATTAGGGAAAGGAGACTAAAAAACAAGGGCTAGAGATGTCAGAAGGCATAATAGAACATAGCTTCCCTGAGCTAAGTGAAGAAAGTGATGCATGAAGAAGGAAGTGAAAAGCTGTTATGAATGATAAGTTCACTGAATATTATGGGATGAGGGAGCGGTGGCTCAGCAGTTATGGTGCTTGCCTGGCATGCACAAGGACCTGGGTTCAAACCCCAACACCACATACACAACTGTTAGAACAACGAAAACCACATGAAAAAATTTTATAGTTTTTATTTATGAAATTCTTTCTCTATATATACATAAAAAATGAAAATTATGGGTTGAGAAATGTGGAGAACAACGACCCAACATAAGCTACTTTGGTGGTGAGGTAGCAATGCAGAAACTTTGTATAAACAATGCATCTCCTGAAAGCATTTTACTTCCATTTTGTTTTGCAAAACTGTCATAACAATAGACGGATATGACCAGTATTCTATAGTATCCAAATCTTCCTGTGTCTTTCTGTAGACTTCAAGGGCTTTGCTGGTAGTGGCCCCAAAAGAAGGTTGTTAAAAATAGATTCTTACCTCCAAACTCTTAGAGAATTTACAAATGAGTATGTAATCCCTAACACTAATGTTTGGGCTCCAAACATAGCTTTGGTTTAAAAAGCTCTTCTTTGTGACAGTATGTATCCTAGTGATACTTTACATCCAACCTGGAATGCTTTCCAATTTTTTTTTCCTTCTAAGTACTGGGGACTGAACCCAGTGCTTGGCATGTACAAGGCAAACACTGTGCCACTGAGCTACATCTCCAGTACCCAAATTTTCTCAGTACTACTCTACTACTTTCACAAGATAAATCAAGCCGGCAATCACCTTCCTATTATCATCTTATTTTTTATTCTTTCCTTTTACCCTACCCTTAATAAAAATATTTTGCATTTACTAACTGATTAGGCATGTCTCTGGACAAAAGCTTTATCAAGAAATTCGTACTCTCCCTCTAACCGCTCCCCCGCTCCCCCTCTCCCCACCCTTACTGGGGATTAAACCCAGAGGCACTCTACCACTGAGCTCCATCCCTAACCCTCTTTAGCTTTTATTCTGAGACAGAGTCTCAGGAAACTGTCCAGGCTGGCCTCCAACTTGCAATCTTCCTGCCTCAGCCTTCAGTGTAGCTGGGATTACAGGAGTACACTATCTGAACCTAGCTCAAGAATGATCTTTTTTTTTAAGGAATACATAATTTCTTATAAATTCTAACCATAGACCGGTTTATCTCAATTCCTCTATATTAAACTTTGTTCAAAACAGGGCTGGGGATGAAGCTCAGTGGTAAAGTGCTTGCTTGGCACGAATTCTGTGTTGGGGGGCATTCAAAACAAATGAAACTTCCTTCGATGACAAGAACTATAGCTGCTGAACCTGTTTTTAAGAGGAGGAGGTACAGGTTTATTATGCTACTCAGGGAGTGTACAGACACAATCTTTGGGAGAATGTTGTTCTCTAGATCAGATACCTCTTTTCCAGGCCAATATAAACATGAGGTTGGACTGCTGTCAGGGAAAAACTAAAGAGCTCACTTAGGCACCACACCTCAAACTGAGGCCACAGCTGCTGCTGAGGAACAACAGAGGCTTAGGTAATTACACAAAAAAGTTGTGAAAACAATTCCCTTGAGAAGAACAAGCATACCTATTTTTCTGCTTGGTATAAAAATGTATCAATGAAAATATCACAGAAAATTTTTTTGCTTCCACCAATTTAAAATTTTCTCTTCTCTTTACTAATTATCTTTAGGACGGCTAATATGTATGTCCCTCATCAGACCAAAGAGCTTAAAGGAGCTAAAGTATATCACTAAGGTAGCAAAGGACAAAAACTGATGAAAGAAATGACGCTAACATATTCTACACTCAAAGTGATGTGCTTCACATCTTAATTTCTATACCACAAGGTTTTCAGATCCAGCTCCCATGTGAAAGCATTGCATATGTAAACGTTCAGAACATTTCTGGAACCAAGAAATAAACTGATGATGTGGTATAATTTATACTAACCTACATGAAGGAAATATCTGGTGAGAAAAAGATTTAAGTGTTAATGGCACTAACATTTTATTTTTGCAAATACTTATAACAGGCACTAATACCAAGGATGAAAAATAATTAATACAATCAATATTCAATGCCTAACAGAAACAAAACAAAGAACTGTGGCTTAGAAATGAAGCATTTGCCCAACCAAAACAGTTGGAAGTATCTTGGTTCAAACTTCACTAATGCTTCCACCATTAGAGTATGCTGTATGAATAAGGAACAACCACCTCCCAGTTTGTTCAGTTTACACTTGCAAACACAGAGGGAAATAAAAGAGACCAAAGCTGAAGCATCAGTCTTCTCATGACTGTGAAACCAGTCCTCCCCACAACATTCTCCTTCTTCAGCAACCCAAAGACTTCATATTGTCCACTCTCTACCTTCCTATTCTTTCTTACTGCTCTGGTAAAATGGAAAGATTAAATTGTAACATCAGGTACACAAAAGTGATTAAGTAAAAAATTATTATTAGCACATTAATCCAATAAAAATTCAAAAATCGAGTAAATAAGAGAAACTAGGGCTGGAGTTGTGGCTCAGTGGTAGGGTACATGGCTAACTTGTAAGGCCCCAGGTCTCATCCCCAGCATGGGGTAGGGGGGTGCCACAGTTAAGGGTCAGCTTACTGTACTACCTTATGAAACAAGCTGTCTCCCTGTCCTCTTCCGTGTTGACATACTTACATGGTATCCTTTGCAACTTGGACAATTCCAACAATAAAGATTCAACCAAGAATTATTAAAAAATTAATTTAGGGGGAGGCCAACACTGTAAATTCCTCTCAAAAACCAAGGATTGGGGGCTGGAGTGGCAGATCAGTGGTTAGCGGTTATGGTGCTTGCCTGGCATGTGCAAGTACACCAGTTCAAACCCCAGCACCACCACGTACACAACAAAGTCTTGGAGCAATAAAAGCCACATGAAAAACTAAATAAAAATTGATTCTCTCTTTCTCTGTCCCACTCTTTTTAAAAATAAATAGATAAATAAAAACCAAGGAAGCTCTGAATTAAAATATGATAATATTAAAATAACTGAATAAGAGCTGCTTTTAAATATATATATATACCTAAAAATACATATAACAAATGAAATTCCTGTTTTTCTCTTTAAATTAATTTTAAAATGAATCTATGGGGCTAGAGCAGTGGCTCAGTGGTTGTTGGAGTGCTTGCCTGACAGGCACAAGGACCCAGGTTCGAACCTCAGCATCACATGCACAGCTAAGTGTTGGAGAAACAAAGACCAAATGAAAACATAAATAAGATGGATTCACTCTCTCCCCATCTCTTAAAAAAAAAAAAAAGAATCTGTGATTGCCATAGCAAGATCAGAAAGGTTAGATCATACTCAGTGATAGGTAAAGGCCTTTGAAATGGCTTTACCAGAAAAGAAACAATCATCTTAAAAGCTCATTTTTTTTCATGTGTTAAAGTAGGTGGTCATCAGCTTTGCTACGTCCCTAAAAGTCTCTCTGTCTATAAAAGACCACAGTTGAAACATTACCAACCTAAATCAAGACTATTAGAATTACATTTAAAATTAGCTAAAGCATGGGGCTGGAGCGATGGCTCAGCAGTTACGGCGCTTGCCTGGCATGCACAAGGACGCAGGTTTGAACCCCAGCACCACGTCCACAACGAAGCGTCAGAGCAACGAAAGTCATATGAAAAACTAAATAAGATTCTCTCTTTTAAAAAAAAAAAAAAAAGTCAGGCACTAATAAGCACAATAGCAGCACATGGTCCTGGACTTCTATATTGATAATTCCCTTTGCTGAGAAGGATGATGACCCAATAGGGAGCTTCTGGAGGTTTTTTCTCTAATCTAGGATTTTTATTTTACTTTTGAGACAGAGTCTGTCTGTGCTGTTCAGACTGCCTAAAATTCCAGTGATGCTTCTGACTCAGCCTCCAGAGTAGGTGCAATTGCAGCCTGGGTCAACATGCCTGGCTTTCTAATTTAGAATTTAAGATCAATGACCCATTGGGCATAACAAAATGCAAAGTAAAAATAGGTTAGGGACAATTTATCTAATTTAGGTTGAGCTACTTGTAAATTCCTTACAGCTCTAGAAACCACATGTGCAGCCATCTTCAAAATACCAGTATCAAGAACAAATATTCACAATGAGTATCCCTCATCCAAAATACTTGGGACCAGAAATGCTTGAGTTTTAGATTTATTTACGATTTTGGAATATTTTCAGATACGTGAGATATCATTAAAATGAAACCCAAGTCTAAACATGAAAATAATTTATGTCTCACATACACCTAATACACATGGCCTGAAGGCATCTTGATAGAATATTCTTAGTTTATCTGCCTTTTGATTGCAACCTGTCAATATAAGGTCCAGTGTGGAATTTTTAACTTGTGGCATGCCAGGCATCAAAAGTTTCAGAATTAGGGATGCTCAACCCGTACTGATATGAAATCCCAAAGCATAGAGGATTATCTATAAAATAGACAAATTGTGTTCTATTGCCATCTAGCTGTATCCCATTACTTTCCCCCACCTGTCCCCCACTTTTGCTACCCCTCTCTCTCTCCCCGCCCAGTTTCTATCATCAGGAACTTACAAATGCTATTACGAGGATTACTAAGAAAGAAAAAACATGATATTTTTCTATCACTTAGATGTAAAAATATTAACTCAAATTCTAAGTTTAGGAATGGCCATTTTAAATATAAACTGAAGATCTTACTAACATGTGCAAGACCCTGGGTTTAATCCCAAGCACTAAGCACCACACATACACACACAAACACACACACAGCCAGTTGCAGTGGCTTATGCCTATAATCTCAGCAGCTCAGGAGGATGAGGTAGGAGGATCACAAGTTCAAAGTCAGCCTCAGCAACTTGGCGAAGCCCTCAGCAACTTAGTGAGACTCTGTCCCAAAATAAAAAACAGAAGGGCTGGGGGTGTTTCTCGGTGGTTAATAACCCCTGGGTTCAATTCCTTATATCAAAAATAAATAAAACATCTGTTTATATTGAGAAGATAAGCTAAAGAATACTTCTGAGCATTCACCCCCTTTATCATAATGATAAACTCATACTGAAATCTGCCTATAATTTCATCCCTAAATATTTAGTTGTTTACTTAACATCTTCTATTAATAAGCTGTGCTATATTTACAACTAATAGTCCAATATTAAAGCCCTCTGAACTCTCTGTCCTTGTCTAGCAGAGAGCAGATATGCAGGATATATGGGTTGTGTGGACTAAATTGCTCATAATAAAGCTTAATTACCTTGGAGCATTATGAATTCTCAGAATAAAAAGTAATTTCTATTTGCACTTTAGAAGTTTGGAAATTTTTCTAACATTTGAAAAAAAAAACTATAAAAGAAATGTATTCCCTCCTTTACTTCTCATCCCATAATAATATACTTTTTCCAGCTAATTTGCTTCTATGTACTAAACTAAAAAAACTTAAATAATCATGTCCCAAATTTTGACAAGGACCAGAAATAGTAATACATTCCAATCCATCTAATAATGATATTGTTTTGGCTTCAGAATTTTACTCTAAAGGTTGTACAAGGTCAGATTCTGAGATTGCTGCAAACCTGTCAGGCAAAGGAAATGAAAAAGAAAAGAGAAAAGGACAAGACAGAAGTCAACACATTTTTCATTTGGTACAACCATTTAGTAAGAACGGAACCATTCAGTTAAACATGGTTTTTAACGGTTCAAAGTCACCATTCAGATTTATCTATGTGAATTTACACTATTAAAGTGATTTCTAGACCTATGGTAATTTGAAATATTTGTGCTTATTAAAAAGTGGAAGTGCATTAATAACTTTATTAATTAAAATCTTAAGTGGTTAACTGAACTTAAAGCATGGGTTATTTTAGAAAGTAAAACCGTGTTTGAGAACATTATAAAAATATCATGAAAGGCTGATACATAATGACCAAACATGGTTCCTTTGGGTGTGGCTTTACTGTATCTGATTCTTTAAACCTCAATTTATTTGGTGAGGTGACAATGGGCAGTCTGTCACAAACACAAACCTTCTCCTGACAGATATTTTGAATGATGTATTAACACGCTAAAATCATGAAAACCCTTTCCAAAGTCACAGTGGTACACGTGCTCTTTTCAACACTTAAGCAATGTTTGTCATGATCATTGATGGCATACAGCTTCTTCAGCTCCTCTTCCCTTCCACAGAATTCAATGAAAAACAGCACTATACAACTAGTGATTCAGTATAAAATAAATTCTCCCAAATATGCACAATGTGATCGATCCTTTATAAACACCAGGCAATATATACCATCAACTTGGATGACACAGAGTCCCAGTGCCTAAGAGGCTTAACATTTATATCTCAGTCATGGATGCATAACCAGGAAAATGAACATCATGATGGGCTCCTGCATTCTTCACATTGTGCTCATGGACAAAATCAGTGTAGTTTCTATGTGCGTTCTGGGGCGGGGGCAAAGCCCTTGTATTCCTCTGGTTTCCACCACGCTGACAGCGGTCACTGGTAGCAGAGAGCCTGGATGGTTGGGGAGTTGGAGGGGAGCACAGTTAGTCAATAGGAACAGGAGAAAATGGATGTGTTAAGATGTAACAAAGGAGAAAGTCAATGTGAACTGCATGCACCACTGCTGTGAGTCATTACCAACATCTACTCCATGCAATGATAACATTCAAGAATACCAAGCTGCACGTAAGAGAAAGTGTTAATATGGAAAGATATATGAGTAATCAGAATTAGGTAAGTGAATTAATTAATTAAAGAAGGAAATTGAAAAACAGCAAGACGCTCTATCTGTCCCTGATGTTGCTACGAAAATCAAATGCAGAAATGGTGTTTGGGGTTCTAAAGTGGAGGGGAAAAAAAATCTCATGATCTACATAATTTAAATATTTGAAAGGAGACTTCTCTATACAGACAAAGGCACATAAGGAAAAGGGCAATTGTGAAAAGTATCCTCCAAATTAAGTGATTTTACAAAACGGAGATTCAGGAAACAAAATTTCAGAAAGAAGATTTAAAAAAAAAATCTGCCCTCAGAGTTCACACAATTTTGCATCAGTGTTCCCAGTTAACAGTGAATTATTGCTCCTTCTATAATCATTGTTCACAGGACAACAGGATCTCAAAAAGAAATTCAACAGGTACAGATAATATAAGATTGTAAGTCTCATCCAAATAAAAGCTTAAAAAGCTTATTTGATTCTTTTATCACAGTGCTAAAGAGTGAAACATGCATACGTGCAGTTCTCAGTTAAAAGTAATCAGAGTCCTCTGGTAGAAAGAAAACATTTGCAAAGGTTCAGCAAATCAAAGCTGTGTGATGTGGCAAAAGGGGCAGCATGTATTTCAAATAACTGCAACAGAAAAAGGCATCCCAAATATAAAAGATGTCTAACGAATAGATTTTACGCCAGGCATGGTGGTGCACACCCATGCTCCCAGCAACTCAGGAGGCTGAGGTAGGAGGATAACAAGTTCAAAGTCAGACTTAGCAAATTAGCAAGGCCCTAAGCAACTTAGCAAGACCCTGTCTCAAAATAAAAGGGTTGGGGATGTGGTTCAGTGGTTTGAGTGCCCCTGGGTTCAATCCCTGGGACAAAAAAAAAAAAAAGAAAAAAAATTAAATACAGTGTTATCTTTCTAACTCAACCAAAATACTAATCTTTAACCTTTTTGCTTTAGGGAAACTGAAAAGAATTTCTCAGAACAAATGTAGAAGACTTTTTCGCAATAAAATCATCTTTTCTTCAACCAAAGTTATCTGTTTATCAGAGCTAATCCACAAAATCCACAACCCTCAATTTAAGATCTCTAAAAATTTAGAAAATTAAATGAGGTATGTTCTCCCCATACATGTCAGATTTCCACACAGTATTCAGTTTTATTTGTTGTTGTTGTTATTTATAAATGATTTACGTAGGAGCTGGAGTGGGAGCTCAGTGGTTACAGGACTTGCCTGGCATGCAAAAGGATTCAACACCTCAACATCACATGCACAATGAAGTGTTAGAGCAACAACCAAAAAAAAAATTAAAAAAAAAAACGATGAAAAACTAAATAAAAACTGACTCTTTAAAAAAAAATAAATGATTTATGTATTTAAGTTATATGAAATGTTTTTCAAAAGTTGACAAAATACTTGATAAATTCTAAGTTACTAATATATCAAAGCTTTCACCCAATTAAGGGCATCATTTAAAAGATACCAGCACAAAAAAATGTGAAAACTTGAATAAGGATTAGGTTTAAATTAAGTAGGCTAAAAGTTATCCACCAGAAATAGGAAGTTCCAGGAGCGAGGTGTGGTGGTGCATGCCTATAAACCCCAAGACTGGGGAGGCCGAGACAGGGATATCAAGTTTCAGGCCAGCCTTGGCAACTTAGTGAGACCACTGTCTCAAAAAATAACATAAAAAGCACTAGGAATGTATCTCAGTGGTGCCTCTGGGTTTAATCCTCAGCACTAAAACACACAAACACATATAAAAAAGAAAAGGAAGGAAGGAAGGAAGGGAGGGAGGGAGGGAGGGAGGAAAGAAAGAAGGAAGGAAGGAAGGAAGGAAGGAAGGAAGGAAGGAAGGAAAGAAGGAAAGAAGAAGGAAGGAAGAGAGAGAAATGAGATGCTCTATATTCTGCCCAACTTTCAAACCCAGGGAGGATTTTCAAGTTTTAATAATACTTTCTAAAAGAGGACTGTTTTTATATTCTTTTAGAATATAGAGTAAATTGGCTAAAAGCATGCAGAAATAAAGAATGAAATGTATTTTATATTAAGGCTGGAGAATCTATTAGCTCCGAGACATGTCAGGTGTAAAATTGGTCCCATGCACAGCTGACATGCAGAGGCTCAATGGGTATTAATGATCACTGCTTTACTTCATTTCAGCAAAGGAGATCTTAATACAACCATACAAATGAAGGAGGCCACAAAGTTCCCAATTTTTCATTTTTCTGGAAACACAAAAATCAATACTCTCTCTTTCTAAAAGCTGCATCAAAAGAATTGATTTAAATATGTCCCCATTAAGATAGGAAAACTGAAGACTTAGTGTTATGCAAGTTATAAAGAAAGCAGATTCTCATTTCATATTAATATAAAAGGCAAGCATACATTAAGACAGTTCTTTCGCAGCTGGAGTCTCAATACTATTCCTTGCCACCAGGACTCAGTGGTAACAATAAGGAAGTGCTTTCATTAAGAAATTTTTTAATGGATTAAAAATATATAAAGACTAAAATTTGACATTTAAAGGCCTCATTCTTTACTTTTGAGTATGTGCCCACAAGCACACACACGAAGTACCTCTACAATATTCCCAAGTTAAAAGAAAAATTTTTTAAAAAGAAAATAATCCTCTCAATCTTAATTGCAAGCTATTTGGTACTGAAGTAAAAATATGTCCAACCATCAAGAGCAAAGCATCTTGCAGTTAGTGAAGCCAAAATGACCTGGGGCGGGAGGAGGCATTACATGGCAAAGACAGAAAATAATCACCAAACACTGTTGACCCACCACCATGAAGAACGGTTGCACAGAAAGCAGACCAACACCTTGAGATCACCACAGAAACTCATTAGATTTCAGGTACTAAGCCAACTAAGAGCAAAAGAGAAAAATCCCATAAATTATCAAAGTTTAACTAATAAACACAAATGTGAATAGATGATACACCCAACATGACCACTCAATTGAACAATTCCCAAGGTGCTCCTCATTTACAAGTGCCATACATTTATCCAGGAAAGGACGAATCCAACTGATTTTAACTCCAACAAGCCACAAAGTATCCATATTTGTGTATTCTGTTAATCTGGAAATCTAAATAAGTGAAATATACTTCCTTTCATCAGATTATCTCTCATCTCCAAAACATGAAGTACTTCATGATTTAGTCTTATTTGTTTGGTCATGTTTCTCTTTTAGCCTTATATTCAGGTTTTATTGAAGAAAATATCCCAAGCAGTAACTTCATGTCACATGAAGTAATACGTAACAAACATTTTCTTTAAGTATCTGGGGAAAATTTCTACCAACTAGCAAGTAAGTTTTTTTCAAAAGAGAACCACTCACCACTCCCTGATCATGCTAATCAAAACAAACGCAGCTGTCTTTCTTCAGATAACTGTACTCCCTTCTTTACCCACGTACCTTATTTTCTCCATTCCTATGACTACTCAATATATTTCTTTTCCACTCACAAATATGAATAATTTGCTTTCAATCATATTTACAGTACTCTAACATTATAGGTTAAAATTTAGAATACAATTAAGCAAGCAATATTTTGGTTTAAGGAATTAACAAACCATTTCCTGTCATGCTGATCTGTTCCAGAATTCTGTGGAAGATTCTCTATCTCCACCAGCACAGGACCAGAGGATGTGGAAGGAACCACAGATACAGTAGATCTTGCACTCCAAGCCTTTGGACAAAAATTATAAAAAATCATTTATTTGGCCTAGACAAAAGATTCCTCAACAAATAGAATATTATATACAGATTGAAAACAAATGCAATGTAAGCAAACAGTTGAATCTTATATACCACCTTAAAGACACATAATAATTTAACCGAATATTAACACTTTATTCATTTTCCAAGACTTAAAGGGACAAAATGTTTTATAGATCATTTGTTCTATTTACAATGTGTTAAGAGAGTAAAATAACAGGAAGGTACATATTACTGAGCTACTTAAGGGATAAAGACATGAAAATGCACAAAACTTGCATTAAGTTACACATTATGAAAATCTTGTTAATACTACAGTTTACTATAATTAACTACAATGTTCTAGTATTTTAGAAACTGAACATTGTCTTACCTGTTGAGAGTCATTATTCTGGGTTGAAACGTTATTGTGAACACTGTAATGGGAGAAAAATCTATTTTAAAAAACTATACACAAAATTCTAGGGCTTTACTTTGTAAGGTTATACATACCCTAATGAAAGGAGAGTCAAAAGACATTAAGATTCTGTTTCAAATAAAGAAAAAAAAATCTGCTGGTATCTAAAACTAAGAATGTCTGATGGTCAGAAAACATATACTCTTACAGCAAACACCTCCTTTGTCTATATAAGCTGTTCAGCTAATGTTTCCATACATATATAATTTAAATGTATTACTAATCCTGTTCACTCATTGGACAAAGATAGCAAAACAAAGAGAACACCATAAATGATTCCTTAACACTCAAAGTAGCCAGCACAACTAGGCGCATAAGCTATTTCTCACTCCTTTTCTAAACTCCTGCCAGCTCAAGATTTCCCAGTGTCAGCAACAGTTCAGCATGTTATAACTCTGAAGGCGTTAGTATAAGCTTAACCTAGTATATGGCCCAGCGACCTATATATGACACCTATAAAAAAATGAACAAGTTTCAAGATGTCCTATAAAATTATATAGCTTTTTACAAGTGTAGTAGGTATCCAATATATAGGACAATGGGACATAATCGGTTAAAGTTAGAAACTTTAGGGTATATACTCCTCTCCAAATGATTTATAAATGTTTTTAAATTTTTAGTTTCGGCTACACTCATTCTCGGCCTACACACACACACAAAACCTGAACTTATAATACAATAAAATAAATAGAAACAAACTACAGAACAGTAAAAATATAAAAAAATTCAGCAAAATAAGCATTCAAGAGATCAGCTATTACAAGAACAAAACGGAAAAAGTTTTCCGATTTCAGAGATTCTAACAAATAGTAGCATTCCTTTTTTTTTTTTAATTTTTTTTGAAAAAGGGACAGTGAGAGAGAGAAAGAGAGGAAGGGAGAGAAACAACTTTATTTAGTTTTTCATATTGCATTTGTTGCTCCAACACTCAGTTGTGTATGTGATGCTGGGGTTCGAACTCAGGTCCTCGTGCATGCTAGACAAGCGCCGTAACCACTGAGCCACCGCTCCAGCCCAGTAGTATTCCTTAGTAGTATTCAACTCATATGAAAGAAAACACATTTAGCTTGGGCATGATGGCACATGACTGAAATCCCAGCAACTCAGGAGGCTGAGGCAGGAGGATTGGAAGTTTAAAGCCAGCTTCAGCAACTCAGCAAGGACCTAAGCAACTTAATGAGATTCTGTCTCAAAATTAAAAATAAAAAGGGCTTGGGATGTGGCTCAGAGGCTAAGTGCCCCTGGACTCAATCCCTGGTATCCAAAAAAAAAAAAAAAAATGTGTATGTGTGTATGTATTTACATGTATATTTAAAATTATAAAAAGGAAGTTATTTGAAAGTGAGAAAATAATCTATAGATTTAATGGCAGCAACAGCAATGTGTTCCAGAAAAAAAGAGATACCGAATCAAATACAATCAAATCCACAGTTAAGTTATACCTTCAAAGATAAGAAAACTTCAGGCACCCCAAAGCAATTTAAAAGCAGATTCCTGCCAGTGTCAGGCTGGCATAAATTTCTCCATTGCAAAACTCAAGAAATGTTAACTAGGCAAGACTTCATTCTAGTAAAGTAAAACAGGCAAAGTTTGTTAAACAAGGGGGGGGGGGTTGTAATCACCTGAATACAGCATTTGAAAGTCTTTCTTAGGAAGTGAGAGAAAATCCAAACATACCGGAAGACAAAAGCCAACAAATTAAGAAAGAATTCAAGATGGAAGAGGTCTTACCAGAAGTCCAGGTAATAAGGAATGATCCTATTCACATCTTATTTTTCATGAACTACATTTTAATTGTAAGTTGAATCAACAGAACTTGTACTACTATTATCTGTTGTCAAACCCAAGGTTCTGGGGCTAGAGATAAGGCTTAGTGATAAAGAGCTTGCCTAGCACTCACAAGGCCCTGAGTTAAATCCCAAACACCAGAGACACCCACAACAAGATTAATAATCCTACTTTCAACACAGGCATAGTGGTAAATCATGGTAATTAGCATTTCATTCTCTTCATTTCTTTAGAGTCCTCTAGCTTCTCTTTTTGATGGATGTTAGGCTGGCTGGGGGCGTGGCTTCATCAAGTCAGGGAGGCCAAGGCCGGCTGGCTAAGGGGCAGAGCTTGCCCGAGAAAAGAACAGCCAATCAAGACGCTGGCAGCTCCAATGGATTGATGGATCTACCAGCCAATCTCTGAAAGACCAACCCCATCATCAGCTCCTCCCAGTTAACCAACAAAACCAGCTGCCTGGCAAGGTCCAGCGCCATTTTCCCTGCGTGCCATTCTCCCTGCATGCCCGTTGCGCCTGCCAGCTGTCAGTTCCCATGCCCGCCCTCATTATGGCAACGCAGGTGAAATTGGCCCGAGAGCAACAAATCCAACAAACATCTCCACCTGAATTTACATCCATCATTATTCTTTTTTCTTATTTTTACAATCTTCACAAATTATTTTAAAAAGCTCGAGTTTCAAAAATCTCTTAATAGCCTAACTGGTTTCTCCTTCCCACATCTAATTTATTCAAAGTAGTCAAAAGTCTTTTATTATTGCTGTTACACTATTTGAAGTATTCAGTTTTGTGAAATTTGTGCAAAATTATCCTATTAGTATAAGTAATAGGTGATGTGACTTCATTAACATGTGTCTTAATAGCCTTTGCAAAACACCTTGGGTTTATTCAAAATGATGCAACTAAATTTTAAATATATACGTTTAATTTGTGTAATGAAACAAAGCATCTAACTTGTTCTACATTATAACAAATTGTTCAATTTGTTTTAATTTTACCTTCAAATCAATTAGAAAAATCATCAAGTAAAATCAAAACATTATTAAAAATAAGCTGTTTAGTATAGATATATTGCCAAGGCAATTTTAAGAATACAGTTAACAGGCACAAGTTCTTTATACAAATCACACCAATGTTCCTGGAATACGTAGTGTTGGTATAAGTAACTAACAATCCTAAACATGGATGGATGAAACCTCATCCATCTCTGCTTGGTAAGACAGAATCACTAGTCTATGATCCTTCAGTTCCCCTATGAAGCTCTCCTTCCACTCAAACAGCTTCAGTAAATGACAAAAGATGAAAAACATTAGAAAATAGTGTTTACAATAAGTAATGCTAACTGAATCACAGCTTCTGTTTTTAAATCACTTGGAATGTAGAAAGCACTATTTTCTCATATTTATACATGTTCTTTCACTTTTAGAAGTATGAAAGAATTACTTACTACTGACCTTGCCCTAACTTCTCCTTAAAGGATTACAGGGAGGAGGAGGGCTGGCAGGAGGGAGGCAAAAGTATTAGTAAACAAAAAGTCAACTGTTCTTTAAATGTCACCTCTTCTACCTTTTCTAAATATACTTGGTATTAATTAGGACATACAAGAGTAGTTAGGAAACAAAATAGTACAAGGAAAATGACTGATATCACTCTATTTAAAAACCTGTTATTCAAATCGACATTTTACAAAACTGGTCAAGGTCAAGAAACATTTTAAGGCCAAATAGTTGTGCCTTTTTGTTTTTCATGGTTCACTGGAGCAAAACTGTTCATGCAAACATAATACCAAGGGCCAAGTGCAAAGTTAGGTTCTCTCAGGCACTGATGAGTGGAGCAAACTAGCCTTCAAGATTGTTGGGCCTCCTACGTTTTGTTTATTTTCTAAAACCCCATTGTAAAAAATAAATAAGAGTATCATTCTCACTTGAATATTCCATTTCTGTTGTTTTCCAGAGCTAAAAGCTTCACCAATTAAGAGAAAATAATATTTAGCATTAATTTAACATTTAAATTAATTTTAATTCTAGGAAAGAGACTAAACATACTCACTTTTTGATGAGAAATAGATATGCTACAACATTGCTGAGGACTTTTATTTTGCAAAAAAAGTCTTAAGTTTTCAACATAAAATCACTGCTTAAATATTCTGTTTACATTTCTACTAACTTCACTGGTACTCTTTCTTCACTCTAATATTCAGTTTCACTCTCTCTTTCAAGAGATGATCCATTAAACAAACATGTTTTAAAAATGCAAAACACCTCTAATATTTCTCCACCAGTTTTCTTAAAAGCATAGTTTATAAATAACTCCAAGGAAACATAAGTGTACAGTCCAGAAAAAGCACAAAATTCTTTTACCGAATTAAATTTGCACAAGAGAATCCCTCACTCCCCCCTGCTCAATTCATTTACTTAATTTTAACTGTCTAGCAGCTGAAGAAACTCCAGAACAGCCCTTGTTCAAAGAAGCAGAGTGCTTTTGTAGTGAATCACTCATCACAGGCTGGTTTCAATAGCTTTTCAAGTGAAAAAAAACTGAACATGAAACTTTCACTGAGAGACTGACCACACTCAGTACCCAAAACTATTCAACTTCTTTTGAAGAAGTTCTAGTATATATTTTAAAAGAACTTAGATGTGTATGCTCTATGATTCATTAAAAAAAAAAACAGGTTCTAAAAAGCATTCTATGAGACTATACACTGTAATATACACTATTAAAAGTAATGAAACTATCAGAAGCAAATCTCAATCAATTCAAAGGGACTGGAATGATACAAAGTACATTTTCTAACCATCATGAAATAAAATTAGACCACTGAAGACATTCATAGATATGTAGAAATTACACAACACACTCCTCTAAGTAATTAATAGGTCAAGAGAGAAATCAGAGGCATGAGATAAAACCTTGGGAAGAAAAAAATGAAAACACAACATATTAAAACTTAAGAGAATACAGGGTTGGAGCGTTGGCTCGGTGGTTATAGCACTTGCCTGGCATGTGCAAGTGTGTGGGTTTGAACCCCAGCACCACGCACACAACAAAGTGTTGGAGGAACAAAGTCACATGAAAAACTAAATAAAAATTGCTTCTCTCTCTCTCACTGTCCCTCTTGCTTAAAAAAAAAATTTTTTTAAAACTTACGGAATGCAAATAAACAGTGCTTAGAACTATTTATAACATTTATAGCTAAAAGTGTTATATTAAAATAAATATAGCTTGAAGCATGGTGGTGGACCCCTATAATCCCAGCAATTCCAGAGGCTGACACAGGAGGATTCCAAGTTCAAAGCCAGCCTCAGCAACTTATAGAGGCCCCAAGCAACTCAGACCCTGTCTCAAAATAAAACACAAAAAGGGCTGGAGATGTGGCTCAATGGTAGAGCACCCCTGAGTCCAATGCCCAGCGATAATGATAATAATCAATAATAATGATAATAATAGAAAAATATAACCTAATCATCTAATTCTCCACCTTCAGATAACAGAAAGATAGTAAATTAAGTAGAAAGGAGGAATGTTAGAGCAAAAATTAACAAAATACAAAACTGAAGGGAAATCAATGAAACCAAAAGCTGATTCTATATGAAAAGGTCAAGAAAACTGACACCACTTTAGCTAGATGACTAAGAAAAAAGACAGAAGCAACAATTAACTAAAATCAGAAAGAAATGAAGGGCTAGCTCTACTGGCCTTATAGAAATAAAAAGAATATGAACCAGGGGCTGGAGAGGGAGATCAGCATAGAGCACTTGCCTGGCAAGCACAAGGACCCAAGGTTCAAACCCCAGCACCACATACACAACTAAGTGTTGGAGCAATGAAAACAGCTAGATGAAGAACTAAATAAAGTTGTTTCTCTCTCACTGTCCCTGTCTTTAAAAAAAAAAAAAAAAAAAAGAATATGAACTATGTGCCACTACACTACTTAAATAAAAAAAATTTCACAAATTTTTACAAAGACAAGCTCCCAAATTGACTGAGAGAAGAAAATCAAATAGATTTAGGGACTGGATTAAAAGCTTTAAAATTTCACTGGGCATGTTGGCACATGCCTAGCAGAGGCTAGGGAGGTTGAGGAAGGAGAATCCCAACTTGAAAGCCAGCCTCAGCAACTTAGTGAGGCCCTGTCTCAAAACAAAACACAAAAAAAGCTGGAGGGGCTGGCGAGGTGGCTCAGCTGTTACAGGCGCGTGCACGGCACGCGCAAGTACAAACCCCAGCACCCACATACACAACTAAGTGTCGGAGCATCGAAATCCATGTGAAAAGCTCAATAAAAACTGATTCTCTCTCTCTCTCTTAAAAACAAAACAAAACAAAACAAAAAGCTGGAGATGTGACTCAGTGGTTAAGAGTTCCTGGGTTCAATCCCTGATGCCAAAAAAAGAAAAAGGAAAAAAAAAAGTTTTAAAACTTCACACAAAAGAAAATCTAGGCCACATGGCTTTAATGATAGATTTCACCACAAATTTTAGGATCAATTAATACCAATTCTTTATAACTTCTCAAAAAATTGAAGGACTATTTATTTACATATGCTGTGAAGTAACACCCTGATACCAAAACCAGACAAAGATATAGTAAGCATAGAACAGTATCTCTGATGAATATAGACACATGGATCAAAATATCAGCAATCCAAATCCAATACTACATAAGGAAGGATTATACACCGTGACCAAGTGCAATTTATCCTAAGAATATAATTGGTTATTTGCAAATCAATCTTGAGCTCCTTGTGTATAAGGATAACCTATTTATCCCATATCCTCAGTCAATCAATAACAAATGTCCTTCGCATTATGAATAGTCTACCCACTCCCAACTCTATTTCTTTAAAGGTGTTTACTCTTCTTCATGTCAATTTTATCCGGCATTATGTAAGTAAATGTTTCCTACTATCCCCCTAATGCCTAGGGATAACTGGTAACACTTCAAAGTCTTCAACAAATGTTTAATGACAACTCTAAAATTATAAAATCATTATATATCAATTTCTAAGTCATGAACCATTACTCACCTGAGTTCTTCAGGTTTTGCTGTACCTGCTGACAGAAGGGAAAAAAAATTCATTACTCTGATCTTATATGATAAACTGCTTCACTATTCAAAGTAAAACCTTGACCAACTGCTTTGGAAACCAGATTTTAAAAATTTCATTTTATAAAAGTGTTTGGAATTCATATCAGTAAAGTCAATAATGGCAAATTTTAAAGAATAAAACAGAAAGTATATATCTTTTCTTTTAAAACAGAACCATCTGCAAAGCTAGAGTGGGCAGATTCTGAACCGAACAGCAGAAAACAAGGGATAACGAGGTTTTTAAACTATAAGAAACTGAACTTATTTGGTTCATAGCCATATACTATTTGAGTCACACCACAAATTATGAAATCAGCTTTTTAAAAAATTATTATTTTAAAGAGAGAGGGACAATGAGGGTGAGAGAGAGAAGAAGGGGGAGAGAATCAATTTTATTTAGTATTTCATGTGGCCCTCAGTCCTTCGAGACTTCATTGTATACGTGGTGCTGGGGTTTGAACTTGCGTACTCGCACATGCCATAACCACGAAGCCACCGCTCCAGCCCGTAAATCTGCTTTTTAAAAAATTAATATTGCCATGAATGGATAAACAAAATGTGGCAAATATACATGATGGGGGTTTATTCTGCTGTAAAGAAAAACGAAATTACGGCATTTACAGGACAATGGACAGAACTAAAAACCACTATGTTAAGCACAATGAATGAAATCACAAGGTTAGAAGTCATGTTTTCTTTCATATGTGGCATCTAGAAAGGAAAAGGGAAAACAAAGGTGGAGATGGATCTCCTAAAAGCCAGGGAGATCACTAGAGGAAAGCAAACAAGAGGTGGGAGGAAGGGAGGGAGGTATGAAGTGCTGGGGAGTGATATTGGCCAAATTATATTATTATACTGTGTGCATGTACAAATATGTAACAAAAAAATCCCATCAATATGCACAATCATAATGCACCAATAAAAAATTGGGGAAAAAATAGTAATGGAACCACAAAAAAAAAAAAAAAATTTAATACTGCCAAAAATCACATCATGGCAATTCCTGACATTGGACATACTTAAAATTCAATCTGTATTTTAGTACAAATCCAGATTTGAAACCAAATACAAGTTCCGTCAAAATAAACCATGCTTTTTCTTACATAAGTGCAGTTTATTAAATAGCAAGTAACATTTTTGAATTTAGAAATATCTACAAAGAAATATATTGATTAAATTTTAAAACTACTTAAAAGAATTCTTAGTGATATGAAATAATTTAAACTGAACACAATCTTGTAATACCATCTGAATTGGGATTAATATAAAGTTCAATCTCAGCTACAGATACAGGCAATTTTTCCCTATGTAGTTTATGAAACTGATTACACTAGAAGAATACTTTATTTGATTAGAATAGTCCTAAAAAGATATCAGGTAACTTCCTCTCAAGTAAATGATACCAGAGTAAGATTAATTATCCAGGAAGAACAGTCCTTTCAAACAGGGCTGCACTTCACCTTTCATATGCAGAGTTCGCCGAGAGTATCTTTTGCTGGGCCTTCTTTCGAAGGATGTAGATCTTCTTGCTTTACTTGTTTTTGTGGTCTGATACTCAGTTTTCCCACTAAATTAAATAAGGCATATCAACAAGAATAAGAGAAATTGAGGCCTATAATAATAACCACACATACATAAATAAGAGAAAGTCCATACTCAGATTCTCTTAAAAGTAGTATCCTGAACATCCCTGAAGAACTTCTGCTAGTTCTGACTGTCCTCTTTAGCATACCACTTACTTTTAGGCTTTGGTAAAATATGCAACAGATTAATTACACTGTTTATCTTTCCCTCAAGCATACATGTCATCCAGAAGTATATTAAAATTAGCAGAATGTCCATGCTCTTATGGAGTTTGGAATGCCTCCCAATCCACATTCCTCAATGCAAAATATATAATTAAAAATAAGATTTTCAGTTACTTTTCCAATTATGATAAGCTTTTTTTTTTTTAAGACAGAGGGAGAGAAAGAGGATGAATTTTATTTATTTTTTCATCTGTTTTTTGTTTCATCTGTTTTGTGTATGTGGTACTAGGGTTTGAATCCGGGTCCTCGTGCATCCCAGGCAAATGCTCTATCACTGAGCCACTGCTCTAGCCCCCTCGATCTACTTTTCAGAATGATTTTAAAGAGAGATAGACAATTCTTATTTTTTCATCTGTTCTTTTTGTTTTTCCAGCACTTAGTAGGGGTGCTGGGTTCAAACCCAGGTCCTTACACACTCCAAGCAAGCATTCTACCCTAAGCTACGCTCCAATCCCAGAAACATTTTTGAAACTATTACACTGGTTCTTTGATTTCCACTTAAATTCTGTTAAGAAAATGCCTCCCCACTCATTTACATGAATTCTGCCTGGTTGACTTGCCTTATTACTGGTCTTATTCATTCCTTCTTCAAATCATATCAATTCCCCATAGTATATTAAAAACAAACACGAAAAACTCTAATAATCTACTGTAATATAATGTAAACTAAAACTCATGCAAACAAACAGGATCTCTAAGAGCAATGGTACTTCAGATTTACAAAGGACACAAACATTCAAATTAACATCCCACTCAATGTGAAAGAAACATCCTTTTTCAATATGATATCTAGCTGATGGACACAGAATCCACAAAACTCTTGTTAAATAATTTAGATAGAGGGTTATTTATAATAATAATAATAAAGTAACAGTAAAAAGGGATTATATAATCCATAATAATTACTGTTTTTCTATCCAAGAAACTGTAGCCAATAATAATACATTTTCTTTTTTATTTTAACTACTGGAAAGCTCTGACAAAACACTTTACTTCTCCATGCCTTGGTTTCCACATTTGTTATAGAAGAGGGTCCAATATTTCTGGCCTATATGCAAGAATGTAAGATAGAGAAAACAGTTATTAAACTTTACCTATATCTAAAACGTGATCCTAGTCGAATAAATCCTGAGCGATGGGAACTCTTTTGGACTGGGCCACGGAGGCGGAAGAAGGCATGATGCTCCACAGCACATTTCCACAAATGTTTGCACGCTTTTGGATGATCTAATCGAAAAACAAATGTATGTTCCTGCTCTTTGCCCTGGAAAAGGATATTTAAAAACAGGTGGTTATTAGGTCAAATAGTCCTGTATCCTATTTCTGTGACACAAATACAGTAACAGCAATACCAAGAAGGTAGTAATAAAACATCTAGTTTGCTTCCTGAAATTTAGTTCTTTTTTTGCAGTGCTAGAGACTGAACCAAGAGCATGCCACATGCCAGACAAGCACTCTACCATGAGCTATGCCCCCAGCTGAAGCCCATTCCTTTTCATTATCTACAAAAAAAAGCAGAGGTAAAATCCAACTATTTTCTACACCAGTATAAAACTATTCCTAGGAATGTCCCCTCTACTTACACATTCTCATTAATCACAGAAAAAAAAATTCACCAGTCACTCTTCTTGGTAATTATACTTTAGGGCTGAGTATATAGCTCAGTGGTACTGTATCTGCCTGACATTTGTAAGGTCCTGTGTTTGAACCCTAGCATCACAAATAACAATAATAATTTGAAGCATTATATGCAATCTGGCAATATGTGTTTACAGCCTTAAAAATGCTCATATGTTCTGTCCTACTAACTCTACTTCTAAGAGTCAAATTATAAGTTAACGTTTACAGACATTTTTCTATGGATTTCACACAAATTAATAGATAACCATTGTTATCCCCATTTCATACATAAGGAAATAAGGAAACTCCAATTTCAGTCTAGTCAGTATAGCCACTGTGCAGAAAGCACTATACAGATTCAACGTAATCCCCATCAAGATACCAATATCATTCTTCACAGATATAAAAAAATCAATTCTCAAATTCATTTGGAACAATAAGAAACTCAGAATAGCCAAAGCATTACTACCCAGTACCCCCCAGTACCCCCCGCAAAAAAAACAAAACAAGAGAGAAGGGATTGGAATTGCAATACCTGACCTGAAATTACACTATAGAGCTGTAGTAATAAAAACCAAAAACAGCATGGTATTGGTATCATACTAGGCAGGAAGATCAATGGAATACAATATAAGACAATGAGACTAACCCACAAGCATATATATATATATATATATATATATATATATATATATATATATATATATATATATATATATATATATAAAACAAAGGGACAGTGAAAAAGAGAATCAATTTTATTTTTTAATTTATTTTTCCATCCAGCCTTTGTTTCTCTGACATTTAGTTGTGTACAAGGTGCTGGGGTTCAAACTCAGGTCCTTGTGCATGCCAGGCAAGTGCTTTAACTACTGAGCCACCACTCCAGGCCCCTAACCCACAAGTCTTTAGCCATCTGATGTTCAACAAAGGAGGCAAAAATATAGATTGGAGGAAAGACAGCCTATTCAACAAATGGTTCTAGACAAACTGGACAGCCATATGCAGACAAATGAAATTAGACACTTATCTCTCACCCTGCACAAAAATCAAATCAAAATGGATCAAAGAACTAGGAATTAAAACGGCAACCATACAACTATTAGAAGAAAATATAGGATCAACACTCCACCATATTGGTGTAGGCTTCTTCTTCGTTAACAGGATTCCCGCTGCACAAGAATTAATGAGTGGGATGCCATTAAACTGAAAAGCTTCTGCACAGCTAAGAAATTAATCAAGAGTGACAAGAGAAAACCTATAGAATGGGAGAAAATTATTGCCTGCCATACCTCCAACAGGGGGCTAATAACCAGAATATAAAAGAACTCAAAAAACTTAACACCAAAACCACAAACACTCCAATCAATAAATGGTCTATGGAACTAAACAAAAAAGCCAAAAGATATATGAGAAAATATTCTATATCACTAGCAATCACAGAAATGCAAATCAAAACTGCACTGAGATTCCACCTCACTCTAGTCAGAATGGCAAAAATGAAGAATATAAACAATAACAGATACTGGAGGGGTTGTGGGGAGAAAGGAACACTAACACTGTTGGTGGGGCTGCAAACTGGTACAGCCACTCTGGAAAGCAATGTGGAAACTCCTCAAACAATAAGGAATTGAACCATCATTCAACCCAGCTATCCCACTTCCTTGATATTTTCCCAGAATACCTACAATCAGCTTATTTCAGAGATATAGCTTTATCAATTTTTTTTTTCCAGGGCTGAGGACCAAACTCAGGGCCTTGCACGTGCTAGGCAAGTGCTCTGCCACTGAACTAAATCCCCAACCCCCTTTATCAATGTTTACAGCAGTTCAATTTACAAGAGTAAAATTATGGAAACAACCTAGACGCCCATCACTGGATGAATAAATCCAAAAACTGTGCTATATATACACACACACACACACACACACACACACACACACACACACACACAATGGAGTTCTTCAGCTATTAGAAAGAACAATATCATGGTTTTTGCAGGTAAGTGGATGGAAGTGGAAAAAATCATGTGCTGAGTGAAACAAGCTAAAACCAGAGACTTAAGGGTCAAATGTTTTCTCTCGAATGTACAAGCTAGAGTAAAACCTAACACAGGATGAAAGTTAGTCAATTTTATTTAATAGACCCACCAAATCTGAAGTAACTCATAAGCTGTGGGGACTATAACTATGGGAGGGGGTTGGAGAAAGGGAGGGAGGAGAAGGAGAGAAAAAGGGGGGTGTTCAATACTGTGGAGTACAATTGACTCCCATGAGAACTCCAAATGCATCCAGTCAGGTGTATAAATCTAGTAATTTCAACATGTAAATTACATGTATATGGTCGCTTATATCTGTAACTTAGGGGAACTACAGAGGAATCACAAAATCTGGGAGTAGGGAAGGTGGGGAGATCTTGGACAAGGATCAGGTTTAAGCAACTCTGTCACTACGTACACATGTATGAATGTGAACTAATGGATCCCTTCCTTATGTAAGAACATGCTGCATCAATTAAAAAAAATCAAAACAATTTTTTAAAAAAGCCTAACCACATATACCTTAGCGTTAACAGTACTCTTTAACAGCTGAAAAGTGAAAATAACTTATGTGTCTAGCAAGAGCAGAATGGGTAAATAACCATAATCTATTCAGAATGGAATACTATAGAATAATAAGAATAAGCTAACTATAACTACTCACCACAATGTAACTGAAGTGCCCAAATACAATACTGAAATAAAGAAACCAGACACAAAGAGAACACTCTGTTGGGTTTGCTTATTTAAGTTCAAAACACGGCAAAAACTAATCCATGGTGTTAAAAAGTCAGGGTAATGGCTACCCTTGGGATCACTACATCTTATGGGCGGGGAGAGGGCACAAGGGAAATTCTGTCATGTCTGGCAGAATCCTCTCTCTTAATCTAGGTGTTGGTTATAAAGAAAACAAAAACCCACAAACTATAAAGGAATGATTAACTCACCAATATAAATTTTTAGGAACTGGATATGTAGCTCAGTGGTATAACACAAACAAAGCCCTGGATTTAATCCCCAGTGCCAAAAAAAAAAAAAAAAAACCAGAGAGATAGAGAGAGAAAGAAAGAATTTAAAGTTAAAGTACAGGGCAAAAACCATCATAAGCCATATTGAAATGCAAACAACAACTAGACAGCAGAATACTGATATTTTATCACCCATGACTAAATCTATAAGAAAAAAAGGCCAACATCGCAAAAGAAAAATGGGAAAAGGAATATGAAAGTGTGAAAAATAAAAAATACAAATGACTCAAATACATGAAAAGATATTCAATATCATTTGTAATAACAGAAATTTAAAAACTCAATCCTATAATGATGTTCTACTTTTCATCATTTAGATAAAAATGTCTGCTAACTCCTTCTGAGCAAAAAGGTTAGTATACTAAAAACTGTAACTTGAAAGAACTTTTCTCTATCCAGGACAAACCCATATAACCTTGACCTAGCTATCAATCTCTAGGAAATTATGCTATAGATACACTTGCCAATGTACAAATTAATGTATTTATAGTGAATAAATGTCAACTGAGAATGAATTAAACACTAGTCCAAAACTATGCAGTTTGAGGTTTTTGGATTTTTTTGCTGGGGCTCAGGATTGAATCCATGCCTCACCTTGCAAATGCTGGACAACTGCTGTACTGCTGAGCTATATCCGCAGTCTAGTTACAGTTTATTTTTTTAAAATAAAAATAAAGCAGCACTTCACGTACTAATAAGAAAAAAATTCCAACTATAACACCCAGTGCTAGGGATCAAATCCAGGGCCTGCTACTTATGTTCCTGGTACAGTGCTTCCTATACTTAGCATAATGCATCTGAGATGCACTATGTGTGTATAAATTAGGAGCTACATTTTACTGATAGAAAGGCAATCCTTATGCAATTAAACTAAAAAGCATCTGCACAGCTAAAGATCTAGTCAAGAGCATCAAGAGAGAACCTACAGAATGGGAGAAAATTTTTG
>PVKS010018126.1:30363-40811 GCA_004027875.1 Aplodontia rufa
AGAATTTACAGGGAACTAAAGAAACTAAAGTCCAAACTCGCAAATAATCCAATCGATAAATGGGCTAAAGAACTCAAAAGGAACTTCTCTCCAGTGGAAGTCCAGAAAGCCCACAAATATATGAGAAAATGCTCTACATCATTAGTTATAAGGGAAATGCAAATCAAAACTTCTATGAGATACCACCTCACTCCTGTTAGAGTGGCAAAAATGAAAAACACAAACAACAACAGATGCTGGAGGGGCTGTGGGAAAAGAGGAACACTACTACACTGCTGGTGGGACTGCCAACTGGTTAAGCCACTATGGAAAGCTGTATGGAGAATACTCAAAAAATTAAGGATGGAACCACCTTATGACACAGCTATCCCACTCCTGGGAATTTTCCCAAAAGACTTAGAATCAGCATATTATAGCGATGTGGCTTCATCAATGTTTTTAGCAGTTCAATTTACTATAGCTAGATTATGGAACCAATCCAGATGCCCCTCACTTGACAAGTGGATACAAAAGCTTTGGTACATATATACTATGGAATACTACTCGGCCATTAGAGAGGACGATATTATTATGGCTTTTGAAATCAAATGGATGGAGATGGACAGAATTATGCTTAGTGAAGTCTCCCAAGCTCAGAGACTCAAGGGCCGAATGGTTTCTCTCATCTGTTGATAATAGAATTTATGGGGAAGCAGTAGGGCAGATGGCTAATCTAACAAAACTTCAAATTGAATGACTTTCAGAGTAATAGAGGGATGGCTCTCTAGGATACTTGGAGGTGTAGGTAGGGGGATGGGGAGGGTATATGAAGAACTCATAGGAGTCTGGAGATTGGGAAGATGGGGGAACCATCCCAGAAGCCTATGTCATTCCTCCACAAACTACCCATTGAATGCATGAGTTCTTCTGGGGGAAACTGCAACAGGTGAAACCCAAGGTGGTTTATCTATGCTTTGGCATTACCCCTGGACAACAAAGTTTATATACATTGATTGCTACTGTTTTGATAATGTTTCCCCCTCAACTGTATCTCTATATACTTCTAATAAAAAAATAAAAAAATTTAAAAAAAAGAAATGTAATCCTTAGTTCAAAAGGCTTTATTACAGAATATAATTAGGTAGATGTTTTTAATATTTTCAATCAAATACTAAGGGGATATGGTCATGTAACTTTTTGCACACCTGAGATATATCATCAATGAAGAAACAAGAACAAACCTGAATTATATTATCTTTACTCCTCATGGCAGAAATCCATATTTTTAGAATAGTATAACCTAAATCAGGAAATCACTTCAAGTATTACTTATACTAAGTTTTTTCTATGACTATCTAAAACAATGAAGTACATTGTTATTGGTATTCCCCCTTACAAAGATGTAAGTTACCATATAACAGTCATTGTTAAATAGATAATGCAACAAAATTCCTACCTGATCATCATCTTCTACAACCACCAGAGTTACTTTATTCTTCTTAAAATCCATTCTGGTTATCTTGGGCCTATACAATAATAATATGAGACCAATAGCCAGATTTAAAAAATTATTGTACTTTTATTTCAAGTACATTTAATCATCTAACTCCTGAACTGAATATTGATGAGAGTAAATGTAATCTACACAGTCCATCTTTTAAAAAGTCTACTCTCATAGAAAAAGGAAAATACATATTTCAGAAACAATACCTACATCAAAACTGACATTAAAACATCAGACATATGAAGAAAAAAATGAAGAAATCTATGTATTTCACAGAGCTAAACTATGGTGTAAAAGACCCCCGACACACAGGTAAAGTTATTTCAGTGTTAAAGAAATACCACAGGAATTGGATACGGGAAAGACCATAAAGATTTAAAAAGACATGAAGAAAAACTTTACTGATTAGGGTCTTCAGCTCTTCTTTTCCATAGCAATGTGGTTTGAGGAAATACTTGTTTAAAACAAAAATTTAAACCTCACTGTATGGCGCACTTTCCAACTCCATCTCTCCACCTGTACCAGAATTCTAAATCACCTGCCACATTAAACTCTGTATGTGTATGAACTGTGAATGTCAAAACAGTTTGACTCCCATTCCCAGTGACTAATCTTTAAATTTTACAACGTTATGAGGAGGCACAAAAGGTGATCTCTTTATCTCTCTACTTGAGTATCTCTGGGCATGAAGCATGTTCCAAATGCCAAAAGACAGGATGGAAGTACCAAAGAATTAATACCCAAAGACTGAGAAGATAAATGCCCCAGCTTCTTCACCCATCAAGATATGACTGTAAAGGTGTTTCACTCAAATTCTCTTTGAGTCCCGAGCAGGAACACATGTATGTAAGTTTGCGTTTTAGTAGAGGGGCTGTGAACTGTCCTACTGTAAAGAAGTATATAACAATACCTATGAGCCATTTTTGACTTTTGTCTACAACATCAATAAAATTCTAAACATGGTACTAGTTTAGACATAATAATATAAACACTATTTCCTGATAAAAGCTTTTACAACACCAAATAAACCTGAAGGGCTAATGGTAATGAAATCCATGTAATATTTATCCTTGCTATATAAATGAAATGTAAACTATGGATGAAAAAAGTGAGAACACAGAAAGATGAGAAAAGCTTAAAAAGAAGGGGTGAAAGTACTAACAGAACCCCTCCCTCTTACACAAGAGGGCATGAAGAGTGTCTGCGGAACAACAATAAAAAAACACTTAAGAGTGACGCAGCCACACAAAGAATGTCCATGAAGAACACAAAATAATCTAGAAATATATAATATTTATACTAAGACATACCAGATGGGGCTGGAGCAGTGGCTCTGCAGTTACAGTGCTTGTCTGGCATGCACAAGCATGCGGGTTTGAACCCCAGCATCATGTACACAACAAAGTGTCAGCAACGAAGGCCACATGAAAAATTAAATAAAACTGACAATCTCGCTCTCACTCTCCCTCTCTTAAAAAAAAAAAAAAAAGATTCTGACACCTTGAAACTAATGGAAAATACAGCTAGAAGTGATTTTAAAATTGCTTCTAGGAGTGGGAATAAAGATAAGCAGGAGTCCCAGGTGCACTGGCACTCTCCTACAATCCCAGCTACTCGGAGGCTGAGGCAGGACGATTTCAAGTTAAAGGAAATCCTGGACAACTTAGGAGACCCTGAATCAAAATTTAAAAAAAAAAAAAAAAAAAAAAAAATGAGGGCTGGGAATGTACTTCAGAGGCAGAGTCTCCAAGCTCATCTCAGTGCCACTAAAACAAAAACAACAGACTAACAGGATTAGAAAGGACAGTTAATTTTCATAACTATTTGATTTCCAAACTATATTTCATGTGTTAATTTCACATAAATGTTTTCAATATCCAGGTGTGGTAATGCATGCGTATGTAACCTGAATGACCCAGGAGACTGAAGCAGAAGATCCCAAGTTCAAGGCTAGCCTCAGTAACTTAGCTCAGTGATAAAGTGTTTCTGGATTCAATTCCCAGAACCCCCCCCCCCAAAAAAAAGAAAGAACAAAGCTTTTTGCATGTTTTTACTCATTAAAGACAAAACATCAGTAAGACTGCTTACCAAAAAAATAAGCCAATTTTGGTGTCTCCTTCAAAAACAAGTACTCCTGTTGGAGTCAGTCCCAAACTATAGTCATTCCCATCTCTAGCCTAAGTAACAAAAGAAAAAAATGTGTTATTCTATTTGCCTAAATTAGGTCTCACATTTTCATGTAACTGTTCAATTTTAAGTTCATACTGAATTGTATTAATTACATACATACTAATATTCAAGATGCTTTCAACAATTAGCATATTCAAAAAATCCCATCTCTGAAAAATTCATATACTTTTTTTAAAATCACTGAAACACTACAGATTAATCCCCTTTTATTCATAGAGGTTATATTCCAAAGTTCCAAGTGGATTCCTGAAATCCCATATAATATCTAACTCTATAAATAACGTTTATTTTCCAAAATACACATACCTATTTTAAAGTTTAATTTATAAATCACACACAGTAAGAGTTTAACAATAACAAAATGGAACAATTTTAACAATATGCTGTAATAAAAATTATGTGATGTTGTCTCTTCTCTCAAACTGTATCATATCATATAAACTTTTCATCTAATATTTTTGGACCATGGTTGACCATGGGTAAACGAAACCAAAGAAAGCAAAACCACAGATAGCAGAGGACTACTGCAGTTATAAGGTAAGTCTTCAATGAAACTGGGTAATTATATGCTCACTACAAAGAAAAATGTTTTCAGAGTCTTCCCATATTTCGCCTACTATTTAAATGACCAATTTGGTAAAAGACTGCCTTCCTGGGCAAATGTTGTAATTTACCTAGAAATAACACAAATCACTATCCAAGCTGTTCTACATTTTATCGAAGTCCTGAAGTTATAAATTTTCAACTTTGCCTCCTGAATTATTATAACAGAGCCTACTGAGTACTTAGATTAAGTGACATGATATAAAGTGAAAAAAAATTAAGTGGCTTTAAACTTAAAAAAATAGTAATTTTTCACAGCTAAGAATATTAACAGCTGGGGCTGGAGCGGGGGCTTGGCGGTTACAGCCTTGCCTGACATGCACGAGTACCTGAATTCAAACCCCAGCACAACAAACACAATGAAGTTGCAGAGCAACAAACACCACATAAAAAAACTAAATAAAATTGTTTCTCTCTCTCTTATGTCCCTCTCTCTTAAAAAAAAAAAAAAAAAATTAACAGCTTAGGGGCTGGAGCAGAGGCTCGGCAGTTACGGTGCTTGCCTGGCAAAAGTGAAAATGCGGGATCGAGCCCTAGCACCACATACACAATAAAGTGTCAGAGCAACGAAAGCTACATGAAAAAAACTTGGTTTTCTCTCTCTCGCTCTCTTTAAAAAAAGAAAAGAAAAAGAAAAAACAGTTTAGAAGCACATCTATGTATACTTTCATGGATTTAAGGTTTTTTTCTTCTTTCTTAGGAATCTTCCCATGTAATTCTAGTCATTCAATATTTAATTTCAACCACCTTTTCACCTATATATCCAAAGCACCCCATGTAAACTTTGTAAACTCCATTCCCTCCCCTATATACAAAATTCAGTCATCGGAAGTCCTGAAGGGACTAGGTGTTTAGAGGCTTACCTTGACCACATGCATGTCAACCCCATACATTTCTAGCCATTTGGCTTTATTCAGATAATTGGTTTCAGCTTGTGCTGGTGTTTGACCTCTGAAAATTAAAATATAATTTTTAAATAATAATATAAAATGAATTCTATATCAAAGACAGAAACAGGAGAAAACTGATGTGAAATAACTATTGTGGTAATATTAAAAAAAGTGTGATCACATAACAAATACCTGTATTCCTTCCACTTCTCAAAAATAGCCAGTTCCATCTCTTCAGTCTGAATGGGCACAAACCTGAACTCAGAGACAAGTTCAGGACTGTGTTCAGCAAGATCATAGTCACCAAGTTCAGCTACAAACATAAGTTACACAAAGTTACACAGTGTGAATACTAATAAAGTTATTTCCTGCAGAATCTTTCTTTCAAATCTATTTTATAAATAAAAAATTGTTACAAAGATTAGATTCTTTTTTAAACTACCAGAAATCCACAACACTCAAATCATTGCCCAAAATAAATCTTAGAAATCAATCTGTACACAAAAATTAAAAGCTTATTTTTTTCTTTCTTTTTGGTACTGGTTATTGAATCTAGGTATGCCTTACCACTGAGCTACATCCCCAGTCCTTTTTTGTTTTAGAGACGACCTACCTAAACTGTTGAGGCTGACCTCTGGACCTGTGATCCTCCTGACTTAGCTTCCCAAGCTGCTGGAGTTACAAGTATGAGCCACTGCACTTGGATTGTATTTTTTTGTTGTTGTTTTTTAAGAGAAAGAAAGTGAGAGAAAGACAGACAATTTTATTTATTTATTTTATTTATTTATTCATCTGGTATTTGTTTTCCCAACACTTAGCTATGTATATAGTGCTAGGGTTCAAACCTAGATTCTCACATGTGCCTGGCAAGCACTTCACCACTGAGCCACCTCTCCAGCCTCTTGGATTATATTTTTAATTACGTATATTTCTTTTCATTTATTTATAGATTAATGCTTAGCTTTTGAAAATCACTCTCTAGACTTACGCAGAAATACCTGTTGAGGGGCAGGGATTGGGGCTGTTGCTCAGTGATTAGTGTGCTTGCTTGCCTGGCAAGAACGCAGGTTTGAACCCCAGCACCACATACACAGCTAAGTGCTGGCGAAACAAAAGCCAGATGAAAAAATAAATAAAATTGATGCTTTCTCTTTTTTAATTAAAAAAAGAAATACCTTTTGACCTTATAATGAATAATGAAAAAAATTAGTAATTCTCAAAAAGCTAATTAGCTGGTATCTACAAAGAATCTTAGAACAGAAAACCATATAAAATTTTAAGAGATATACTCCCTGACTTCCTGGAACGTAAAATTATTAATCCTAAAGAAATAATTCAGGCTGGAGCGGTGGCTCAGCAGTGGCATGCGCAAGGACCCAGGTTCGAGCCCCACGACCACACACACAACTAAGTTTGGAGCAACCAAGGCCAAATGAAAAAATAAACAAAACTGATTCTCCCTTTCTCGCTCCCTCCCTCTTTCTCTCTTAAACAAACAAACAAACAAACAATACCCCTCAATTTCTGAAAAAAAGTTATAAAGAGGCAACAGAAAAAAAAACTTAACAATGCATAACATTTACATACTCATCTGTGCTTACTTCTGAACTGTGGATTTTGAGAGAAAAGAAATACAGTGTCAGATTTTCTATATTTTTGATAATTTTTCTTTAAAAAAAAAAAATTTCACTTGGGCCAGGTGGGGGGGTGCATGCCCATACTCCCAGCGATTAGAGAGGCTGAAATAGGACTATCTCAGGTTCAAAGTCAGCCTCAGCAACTTGGTGAAACTCCAAACAACTTAGTGAGATCTTAATTCAAAAATAAAATATATAGGGGTTGGAGCAGAGGTTCGGCGGTTGAGGTGCTTGCCTGGCATGCGCAAGTGAGCAAGTTCAAGCCAGCACCACGTACACAATAAAGTCTCAAAGAAAGCCGCCTGAAAAACTGAATAAAAGTTGATTCTCTCTTTCTCTCTCTCTCTCTCACTGTCCCTCAATAGATCAATGGCTAGAGCAGTGGCTCAGCCGGTACAGCACTTGCGTGGAAAGCGCGAGGACATAGGTTCTAACTCCAGCACCATGTACACAACAAAGTGCAGGAGCAACGAAGACCACATGAAAAAAAAAAAAAACTAAATAAAATTCATTCTCTCTTTCTCACTGTCCTTCTCTCTTTAAAACAACAAAAATTCAATAATATAAAAAAGCATTTGAAAAAAAGAAAAAATATATAAAGGGCTAGAGATGTGGTTTAGTGGTTAAGTGCCCCTGGGTTCAATCCCAGGTAACAAAAAAAAAAAAAAAGATTTTTTTTTTTACTGGTATAAAAAGAAGTAAAATTTTTTTCATTTTGATAAAAAAAATCCAATCATGGAAAAAAACACATAACTGAGCATAATAATTAACAATGGTGGAGCTGGAGCAGTGGCTCGGCAGTTACTGTGCTTACCCAGCATGCATGGTACATGGGTTCAAATCCCAGCACCCACATACACAACTAAGTGTGGGAGCAACAAAGGCCACATGAAAAATTAAATAAAAAACGACTCTCTCTTTCTTTCTCTCTCTTTCGCTGTCCTTTAAAATAATAATAATAATATTGGCTGGAGCGGTGTCTTGGCAGTTACGGCACTTGCCTGGTATATGCAAGTACACAGGTTCAAACCCCAGCAACCCACATACACAACTAGGTGTCAGAGCAACAAAGGCCATGTGAAAAACTCAATAAAAATTGATTCTATCTCTCTCACTATCCTTCTCTCTTTTAAAAAATAAAAAAATAATAATAATAATTAACAATGGTATTTGCTCATTATCTATTGAGTTTATAGTACACACTGGGCATCTATTTATTGATTACTACGTCAAACTTTTGTTAAAATATACAAACATAGTTTTAAGCCTATTTTCAAGAAGCACATACTTTGGCTGTCATAAAACTTACAAAATGATACACAAATATATGAGGCAAAAAATATATGGTATAACATACTGAAAATGACAGCTTGATAGTATATCTAAAAGCTTTTAGAATTAACAATCTCATACAGGAAATAATTAAATAAGTGTGCTTTCAATACAGTATTTGTAGGTGAAGGGTGTAGCTTGGTGTACAGCACTCGCCTAACATGCACAGGCCCCAGGTTCCTTCCATAACAGCATGAAAACAAATAAATGCCAAACTACACATTTCTAACCATTTATAGCAGCACTCCCAAGCTAGCATCTACCTGATACTATGTAACTGAGAAAAGTAATTTTAATTTGGAGACAGACTAGGACAGTAAAAAAGAAGCAGGCCAATAAAACTTTATGGTAGTGATAAACTTCTGAAGTACAAAAATGTCCTCATTACCAATTCCTGTATCAACAGGAAAATATGCTTTCTTCAATAATGGATGCACAAAATAGGCAAAAAGATTAAATTTATCATAAAATAAAAATTCAATCCTATTATCTAAACAATGGCAAAGAAATACTACTGATATTAGGGATTAGAGTTAAACAGGGAACCACTAAAAAAGCATAAAACTTTTTTTAACTTCTTTTTAGAAGAGGGAGGAAGAGAAAAAGAATTTTATTTCTTTCTTTCATCTGCCCTTTATTTCTCCAACACTCGGTTGTATATGTGGTGCTAGGGTTCAAACCTATATCCTTTCACATGCCAGGCAGGTGCTCCAACCACCGAGTCACCACTCCAGCCCCTAGAATTAGTCTTAATCATCATTAAGTACTATTTGTCTTCTAGTATATACCCAGATGCTGCTGGCAAATGTTTTCTTTTACTTTGTGAAGGACTCAAATTTTAATTTTCTTTTATAATATCAATTTTTTTGAGAGAGAAGGACACTGAGACAGAGAGAGAGAATCAATTTTTATTGAGTTTTTCACATGGCTTTCGTTGCTCTGACACTTAGTTGTGTAATTGGGTGCTGGGGTTTGAACCCATGTATTTGCACACACCGGGGCAAGCACCACTGTAATCGCCAAGCCACCAATCCAGCCCCTCATGGACTGATTTTTAAGAAAAAAATTAAAGAAAGGCCGATGCAATAATGGCACACAAACATGTAATTGCAGCAACTCAGATGCTGATGCAGGAGGATCCCAAGTTCAAGGCCAGCCTCATCAACTTAATAAGACCCTGTCTCAAAATAATGTATTTTATTATTATTAGAAATGTCTAGGGGGGCTGGAGCAGTGGCTCAGGGGTTATGGCGCTTGCCTGGTGTAAGCAAGTAGGCAGGTTCAAACCCCAGCACCATGTATAGAATGAAGTGTCTGAGCAACAAAAGCCATGTGAAAAACAACAATAAAAATTGATTCTTTCTTTCTCTCTCTGTCCCTCTTTCTTAAAAAAAAAAAAAAAAGGAAGGAAGGAAGGAAGGAAGGAAGGGGAGGGAGGGAGGGAAAAAAAGATCTAGGGATATAATGCAGTGATAGAGCATCCTTAGGTTAAATAGTTAAATACGCAGTACCAAAAAAACCCAACAACAACGACAAGTAAGACTGAAGAAAAACACCATGTGGGTAGTGACTACATAACTATATACTCCACATTCTTTCTAAGGGGGAAAAAAATCAGTAGAGAGTCCAATCATGACATTTATTGGATTATTAGACTGCAATTATTTGAAAACACTATCAGTGGAAAGGGAGAAAGAAAAGACAATGCTCTAAAACAAATGAAAGTAAGAGGTAGACACTGATACATTTACACAAAAACAGCACTGTTTCTTTTCTTACACATCATTAAACTCTTGAAATTCTTTTACTAAAAACATAAAAGAAATTAAGTATACTTTAGTCTTCTAGTAAGCAAACAAGATTTGCTTCCTTACCTTGCAGATTATAAGCTGCCAACTGCACCGCTGTATCAAAGGGACATTCTAATCTGAGATCAAAAGAGAAATTTTGTCAATTTTATAACCTTCATCTTAAGATCATAAAAATACATATATTATGTTCACCATTTTTTTCATAACTATAAACTTATTTCCCAAATCATCTTTCACTACCCATGAAAATGTAGTTATTTACTAAATATCTAATACTTACTTTCCACTGAGAATATCTTGTTTTAACTGGAGAACAAACAAATATCTAAGGAAAGATAAAAGGTACAAGTTTAACTAAATGGAATAAATGACTGTGAAAAAATCACATCTTTCCAATTTGAGAATATTCTTTTTTTTTTTTTAAGAGAGAAGGAAAGTGAGAGAGAGAGAGAGAAAGAGACAGAGAGAATCAATTTTTATTGAGTTTTTCACATGGCTTTCA
>PVKS010018127.1:0-25293 GCA_004027875.1 Aplodontia rufa
TGCCCCTCCCTGACCCCATGCCCCTCCCTGCCCTCTATGCCCCTCCCTGACCCCATGCCACTTCCCTGAACTCCATGCTCCCCTGCTTTGTTCCCCGGACTCCAGCACCTCAAATACGCAGTCTAGTTAGCAGGTGTACCTGTTCACACCTGCACCCAGAGTAAATATTACACTCCAAGGTTGCCCGCATGCCTCTCTTGCAATCCTGTGAGCTGCACTGGCTCCATGCACAACGCAGGTGATCATTAAGTAAGCGTTTCCTGGACAGGGGTCAGAGCTCCTCCTTCTGAATCTTCTGATGCCACAGCCATCACAGACAGAGTTGTGGGTGAGATTCCACGGAGAGGTGCAGTGCTGTGAGCTGTCCATGCCTTGGTTGTTTTCCTGCTGTGACAATATGCAGGAGACAGTAACATAATGTGTAAACAATGGAAATCAACTTTTCACCTTTCTGTGTGTTAAGAAGTGCAAGTTCGGGGCTGCAGCGGTGGCTCAGCGGTTTCGGCGCTTGCAAGCACGAGGACCCGGGTTCAAACCCCACCACCACGTACACAACTGACTGTTGGAGCAACCAAGGCCATGCGAAAAACTAAATAAAGTTGTTTCTCTCTTTCTCTGTTTCTCTCACTATCCCTCTCTCTTTTAAAAAAAAAAAAAGTGCAAGTTCAAGGTGCAGCAGCTTCAGTGTCTGGCTACCTTAGTCCTTTTTCTGTTGCTAAGGACACATTACCACTGATGGAGATATAGATATATTTATATATTTTTTTAAGTTTCTTTTGGCTCCGGTGTAATTCTAAGCTGAAGGCCCACATGTGGTGGCTGCCTGCTTGCTTGCAGGAAGTGGCTCAGGGGATTGCATGGTGAGATAGAGCACACCAGAGAACTAGCCAAAGTGACTTTTGTGACAAACCAACTCTTGAGATCATCCATCAACTCATTTTTCTGTGAATCACAGGTGTGTACTGAGCAGAGCCCGTCACTCAAAGGTCTCACCCTTAGGGCCTTATGGAGGTGACATTTCAGCGTGAGTTTCAGGGGGACAAACTAGTCAAGCCGTGGCAGAGGTGAAGGCACTTCCTTCCAGATGCCACCACCTATGCTTCCTCATGAGGCAGGAGAAGGGAGAGCACCAAGGGCCAGCCTGGCTTCCTGCAGCCCTTTATAAAGTGCTGTTCATTCATGAAACAGAGTCCTGGAGGTGAATCCCATCCCAGCAGCTCCACCTCGTCAGCCACCACAGCACAGATGCATGTCCACAAGAGGGTAGGAGGGACACATCCGCCCCAGCTGTCCAGAGGGCTGCGAAGGCCGTGCACCACCAGGGCTGGGACCCACTCCTCCTCCTGCAGGGCTGTCATTTTCACAGCCCACGAGGAGGACTGCGCAGGGCAACCTGTGCCTTGGATGGAATGTGAGCCTCATGGCCGAGGTCCTTCTTGTAAATCGTTTGCCCATTTTGTAGACCAATGAATTTGTTTTGTGAATTCAACCCTCAATGCACGTGTGGACTGGGAGTTGACTCATACAGAAATCAGCAGGTGGAAACAACCCATGGCCAATGGTGTCACTTGTCTTTTGCTGTTGAGAGAGGTGAGTTCCTAATGTGCTTCTTGTAGGTTCTGGATTCGTTGCGCTTATCAGATTTGGGATCTGCAAACCCCTCCTGTTCTGCACGTTGCCTCGTTGTCTGGTCAGACAGCTTCCTTTGCTCTGCAGAGCTGTTCATTGGAAGTGGTCCCACCTGTCTTTTTCTTTTACCTGCCGAGGTTTGGTATTCTAACTAAGGGAACTTAAGGCTGAATTAGGTTGCATCTAGTGAGACGTAAGCAGTGGAGCTGTGTGCATGGATGAGGTCCTGGTGTAGGTTCCTTCTCCTGCATGCAGGCATCTGGTTTTCCCAGCCCCGTTTGCTGGACAGTGAAGTCCTGCTGTGATATTTCTCCACCTTAGCTGGGAGCAGTGGGTATGTCCGCACATTGATAAGAGTGGCCCTCAGCAGGGGCATGAGGATGGAAAAAAGTCCCTTACGTGGATCCAAAATCATCCAAAGCCTTTCTTCCCTGGGAAAACACCAATTGTCTCAAGTTACCCCTCAAGTGCTTATGAAATAGCTTGTTTCCACCTCTGCAGCTGCTGCACGGTGCTCAGGCTCAACGAAACCTATGAAAGGTAAGAAATACACCCTTCACTTTGTAACCCTCAGCATGTAGAGTGAAGGCAAGGTCGCACTCCATAGTATAAATCTCAAAAACAAAACAAAAAACATCAAAAGCCTCACGTCCCTCGCTCTGGAAAATATGGCCCTATCGATTCTGCATTAATGTAATCACTCCATGTGTAAAAAGTGCATGTGCACACGTATACATGTGCACACACATACATACATGCATGCACAGTCACATGCACACAAACAGACATGCATATGCACACACATGCATATGAGCACACACGTCCACATGCATGCATACACACATGCACACTCACATACATGCATATGCAGACACACATGTACACATGTGCACATACAGACATGCACACATATACACATGCATATGAGCACACAGTCACATGTCCACATGCATGCATACACACACACTCACATACATGCACACACAGACATGCACATGTACACATGCACACACGTGCACATACGCACATGCACACACACAAACAGACATGCACACACATACACATGCATACAAGCACACATGTCCACATGTATGCATACACACATGCACACTCACATACATATGCAAACGGACATGCACACACATATACACAGGCACGCATACATACACACACACATACATGCACACACAGACATATACACATGCACACATACACATGCACACACACATGCACACACACATATGCACTCACACACATATCTGGGAGCTGGTTTATGTTTTTTCCTTTATTGTGGCTGATATTTTTCAAGTTCTTATTTTGAGTTCAACTTGACCAATACCTCGTGCACTTTGTCCTGTTTGATAGTCACACATACCTTCTGATGTGGATATTCACATTGCCCATGTGAGGCAGCGGGATGCCTGCGGAGCTGGGAAGTTCGCCCAAGGCCACATCAATATCTCCTGAACCTGCCTGTAGTGTGCACTCAGGCTGAGAAGCCTCATGATTTCTCAGACTCTGAGCACCTAAGCCAATCTCATCACCTAAGTTGAGCTGCAGGTCCTGGACTCTCTTCTTTATGGGCTGGGAGTATCCAAGCCCCTCACACAGGAAGCACTCTGGCAGGTGCTCCCAGGCCCCAGAGGGCCCTAGTCCACATCTAGTGGATAATCTGCAGCCCCCAAGACCATCTGACTCATCGTTTGGGACCTGCCCACCGTGACTGAAGCAGACATCCCAGGGCATTTGCTGGCCAGTTGGCATTGTTCCTAGTCTCACCTATGTCCCCACCATCCTGCCCATGATGGTCCAGCTCCTAAATGGACATCGTCAGAGAACAGTGAAGCCAAGGCTGGTTCTGAGCCCCAGCAAGGCTGGCAAACTCCTCTGCTTCCTGACCTGTAGAATGCATCCCACAGCCAGCAGCTCTTCATCACACTATGACTGCTGTGATAGGGTTAGGGTTAGGCTCCTGCCAGGGCCGAGCTTAGACCCTTATGTGGAGCCTTCAGCCCCCGCAGAGCTGGTTACAGCATGGCCTGTGATCAGCCAGCCCTTGCTAGGTCAGCTTTCCTCCCAGGGGACCCTTTCACCATCCAGCTGTGGGCCCCATGGGGTGTTGTGAGGCTCCCAGCTAAGCAGAGCTACTGAGAGACCCAGGACGGTGCTGCTCCCCAGGGTCCCCTGTCGTGGGCTCTCCAGCTAAGGCTGGTCTTCACAGGTGGGAGACCTCCCAAGAGGTGAAAAGTGAGAGAGGCAGGACCTCTGCACCCAGCTTCCTGAGATCCCTGTCCTTTCACTGTCTCTGAAAATCCCTAGCTGCCCACCACGGAGCAGGGCCAGGGTGACAGGAGGACACTGTCCTAGGGTCCAGGCAGGTTGTGGATCACACAGGCAGGAAGACAAGCACTGTGCCCACGTCGCTCCACACACATTGGTCCACGTTGGATGAGTCTCCATTTGTAGTGCAAAGGCCACCCTTGTGGAGAGGACAAAGAGCCACTGGGCTGACCCTTCAGCTGCAGATCTGCTTGTAAATGATCCCATATGCTTTTATGTGTGCTCATGGTCTCAAAAGAAAACCTGTTTCACGCACTCGTACAGGGTAAAAATGCTGATCCTTACTTTAGATACGATTCAATTGTTGTAAATTTTAATGGCTATTTTTTTTAAAAAAAAGCAATTTTTAAAAGCTTGTATCTATTTGTGGAAGTGGTTTCCATTTAGTAACCATTGATAATCTGAAAAGAATTATCACTAGGCTATGAAAATAAATTGTGTACATCTGTTTCAAGCAGGAAACTTGATTATAAAACATACACAAATAATAAAAAAAATTACCAACAAAAATTTCCACTTGAAGTTATACCCATTTCAACATGTGATCTGCTATACAGCAGGTTTAGTTTTTCTATTGAGCAAGTTGCTTGGAGCGATAAGTTTTACACTAAACTCTCCACACACTCCACCTAAGCTGCCCTCCGTCTGCTCTGTGCGTGGTTGGCGTTTTCTGCCTGTGGTGGGTCCTGTTGGCTGATCTGCAGAGTTCAAGGTGAGGATCGCCTGAGAAGTGCACGTGTGTCTGCAGAACAGCCGGGATGCCCCAGGGAGTGAAGTGCACAGGGGAAGGCAGGGTGTGCAGCAGCACAGGGTCCTTCCTTTACAAGGAGGAGACAGGCAGGACAGCACTTCCTGCTGCGAGATTAGAGGTGCCCCTTAGGAGGTGCAAAGGCAGGACAGCCTAGCAGGAGAGCACAGAGGCTGAAGGTCCTCAGGAGCACTGGGTCTGTGGCCACGAATCATAGAGGGCTTTGACCTCCCATCTGGGACTGGCTCAGAAAAACAGGAGGAACAGCAATATGTTATGTGCAATGAAAACATAAATTTATATACAGGATGCAAAGATCCAGCAGAAATTGGCAAGCTGATTCTCAACTGCGTATGAAAATCAAATCCCCTGACCAGCGAAACAGAATTGCAGAGAGATTGCAGTTTAGGACTCGTAACTTGAGATTCCATACTTGGGCTCTGCATCCAGAATATGCATGCTGTACACTGTGCAGAGCAAAGGGCAGCAACGCTGGCAGAAGCAGGAGGACAGACTGAAGCAGACTAGAGGCGCCCCCCACCATGGGCGACCGCTAGCAGACAAGGACAACAGTGGAAATGCTCTTCCCACCCATGATAGCTAAAGCGAACGGAGGACGTCGGGGTCCACCTCTCGGACCGTCTGACACTATCAGAATCCTCAGGGATTCCACTAGCTGTGCATTTCAGCATTTAAAAAATAAAACCAAAAATGCTTAGTGTGAACCAGCTGGTGTGCTCTGAGTGATTTCCACAGAGAAATGAGGTCTACACGCAAGCACACACACACACACACACACACACACACACATACACACACAAGCCTGCATGGAAGGCATGTGGTCCACAGTGGTCACAAGCTGGCCTAGCCAGGCGGGGGTCCCCGCACTTGACCCTCCCTTCATAAGTAGCGGTGTGCTGTGGACCTGGTGGATCTCCCAGACACATGCAAAGTCAGGAAGAGTCAGGCTTGCGGTCCAGGCACGGGGACCCATCTAGAGCAAAAGAACCCAGACAGCCATGTTGCTGGGAGTGGAGACAGTGTGGGAAGGACTTGTGGACAATTCCAGGTGCTGGAAAGTCCTTTCCTCCCATTGGGGGCAGTTGCCAGGACTCAGGGAAGGGACACTTGCATTCTGCTCACTTCACTGTGTACCTCCCGTCCCTGTGCGTGCTGCAGGCAGGACCGGCCTGGAGCCAGGACGCGGGCAGGAAGCGCGTGGAGGACCTGGCAAAGTGCAGTGCTTGGTGGAGGTCATGGAACAAGGTCCCATGCGTCCTTCTACTGAGGACAAGTCACTTCCTCCTAAAAGGGGATACTTTCAAACAGCAGGCGCCACAGACCATGGTTCCCACTGAACACATGTGAGACGTGCACGTCTATGCACGCACATGCAGGTGTGTCCACACCCTTCACTCTGCGACACAGGCGCACAAGGTTCAGAGAGTACAGGGGCCTATCTTCACCACGGCTTCTCCACACCAGCCCAAACCAGGATACAGTTACTTCACAGGAGCTCCAACATGCAAAGCTCTCTGACCAGTACCCTGGGTGAACCCTCTAGGCAAGCTGTGACACAGAGCCACATCTACATGAGACCCCCGGTCCTTCCCAGCACCTCTCTGGGCTCTGTGCTGGAGCAATGTACCAAACGTGGCCAAGTCCCTCTCACGCGTGGGAAACAACACAAGGAATGACGTGGGAAAATGCAGACACTGCGTCCCATGTATCCCATGGAGGGGCTCCCAGCAGCCTCACTGAGAGGGCCATGGGGCTGGAACAGGTGGAGGGTCACCACCCTGCAGGGCCGTTGTGACTTAGGTGTAGACACTTGGAGAGGACGTGGGCCATGGTAGGCCAGCCACGCCCATGCTGCCACCATCAGCATTTGCCTTTGTCCAGCAGAGCCAGGGCAGTGGGCAGCAGATAGAGCACTCTCCACAAGTGACATTTGGTGCCAAACTGCCAGTGAAGATAGTGAGGAACGGTGCCCCACACAGCCAAGTGGCCGCTTGTCCCCCCTGGCTGATGGCCCAGGTAGCTGAGGCAGGTCGAAGCCCCAGGGAGACAGCACCAGAGCCTCGAGGCCAGCAGCCCCTGATCTGGTGGTCCTCTCTACCTACTGTCTGTCCACTGGAAGCCTCTGGTCCAGACAAGGGGACATTGAACCTGCCCAAGGGGGCTGAGCAGCCCAAGCCACGCTGTGGTTGGAAGATGACTATCCATGCCAAACTCGTGCTGCAATTTGTACTGTTTAATCTGGGCCTGAAGGGGGCCTAGCGCAGGAGCTTGGGTGTGGGACAGAGCTGTCCTGGGAGCCGCCTCCACCCAGGCACTCCATCCTCCTCGGGGAAGAGGAGCACAGCCACAGCCCTTAGACCACAAGGGAGTGGAAGTCATCCCTGCATAAATGCGCTCACAGCAGAGGTGTGAGACCAGGGCCGGTGACAGGAGAGGAGGCAGCACCCAGACACGCTAAGCCCAGTTCTGTGGCCCTAGAGGCATAGGGAAGGTGACAAGAGAGGAGAGAGACATCACCCAGGCATGCTGAGCCCAGTTCTGTGGTCCTAGAGGGAGAGGGAAGGTGACAGGAGAGGAGAGAGACATCATCCAGACATGCTGAGTCCAATTCTGTGGCCAAGCTCACTTTAAACCTGTTTCTGTCACACTGTACGTAGCTGTACTGAGCTAGGCTTCTGCCGTGGACATGGAAGACAGCAGGACCCTGGATGGGGCTGGAGGAACTTGCAACGTGGAGACTGGTGTTGGGTGGCTGCAGGGACGGAGTAGCACCCCCTGCCTACCCTCAGGATGATGCCCACTCTAGAGAGCCTTGTCCAGGCTGCCCACCTTCACCCCCAGGACCTCAGCTTCCTGGATGGATGCAGCTTGGGCTTAGGGACAGCTGGACAAACAGGAAATGGCCTGGAGCTCGGTCACAGAGGAGAACACGGGGAGCTGCAGCATGAGCTTGGAGCAGTACCTGCCTGGTCTTGCTCAGCCAAAAAGCAGAATTTGACTTTTAACCAACCAAAGAGTGCTCTGTAATGAAAAGCAGGAAAAGAGGAAAAGAGCTCTCTGCAGCTCTACGTGACATACAAACGCCCCTCAGGGGCAGAGTGCACGCGCTGAGCGTCGAGGACATGGAGGCTGTGCGCCCCGCGGCCCGGCACCTCCCTCCCAGGGCAGGAAGCCTTTGGCTTGAGAACTCTCGCACATGGAACCCCACGCCGCAGACTGGCCCGTTCCGCGGGCCCTGTAAGATCTGATCTCCCTGTGGTCCTGGTCCCACTCGCCACAGACGCTGCACCACACAATCACCCAAGACAAATCCACTAGAGAAAGTCACTTGAGCCTCCAAAGCTCAATTATGTTTTCTCAAAAAGTGGACGCTGCTTGCTCTCACTTTCGGGTGTTACAGACAAACTGTCTAAGCGTGCAGCCTTTGCTACAGAGAATCAAGAACAGCACCGGTGCTTAAAAACCACAATTTTACTTTCAAAGACACAAACGTGATTTCTAAGCTAACAAATGAGGAAGGAGCACACGCATTAAGTCACCAGGAAGGAGCAGGTGGGTGGCATGAGGAATGGAGAAGCCGCCTGCCGGGGGCGCTCGCAGCCCCACGTAGAGCCCCGCGAGTGACCCGGAGCACGGGACTCTGGGCCTCCCTTGGCTCCGCTGATTGAAGAACACTTCTCAGTGTCCTCACCTCACCTGTGTGTGGTGCTGGGGACCCCAGGCAGGGCCTTGCTCTGCCAACCTCCGCCTGGCTTCCGGGGCCTTTTCAGGGGCGTCTTTCCCACTCGGTGCATCTGTGGCCATAAAAACAGGGGTAACGTGGGCGCTAGGTTAAGAAGGGTACAGGCACAGACCGGTGCCGCAGAGCCCCCCTGGGTCCTTGATTCTGAACCCAAGGAATGAGCACTGACCATTGTTCTAAATGAAATCAAACACGTGGTCGAGTGCGGGTGAGCAAGGCAGAAACTTTACTTCAGCCCTTCAAAAGAATGCGGGCCCACCAGGGAAATGATGGGTTTTTAATTCCGAACGAGGCAAGGGTCATAGTGATTCAACGTTCACCGGAAGGGGATGGTGGGTACTGGAAGGGCTCCTTGGAAAGAGGTGGGTGGACACAGGTGAGGGAGTTACTATCTTCAAAGGGGAAGGGGAACTAAACTGGGGGACGGAAGTTTGACGGAAAAGATATGCATCTTACACTGTGGCTGCTGCACTGGAGCAAACGGGCAGCCTGCGGGCCCACGTGGCCATGTGACTTTCGGGTAAGGCTCCAAGGCCTCTGCATGCCCCGCACGGAAGATCTTTGCAGTTTAACTGGTCAGAACCGCAGCGCTGCATCAGCAAAATGCACTGACCCATTGGGGACAGAGGTGACACGCCACGGTCCTCTGAGCCGTGCTCCCCACCTTGCCGGGCAGATGGTGCCGCGGCGCTGCCCTGTTTGCTCTCGGGGTCCAGGGAGGACGTGCAGACACGCACAAGCTCACGTATTATCCACGGGTGAGGAGCGGGCAGCTCCGGCTCTAGCACAGGAGCTCGGCTTCTGTAAACACCCGAAGAGCTGTGTAAATGTCATTTGCTGGACAGAAATAACAGAAACATCTGGACTGAGAGGACGTGGGGCTGCCTGGGTGGATGACGTCCTGCTTGACAGGCGTTAGGTATTTACGGCTCAATCCCCTGACGCCGGGGTGGAGCACAGGCCAGCTGACCACGGCAGGGCTCCCACCCCACCCGTCCGCCCTGGCAGCCAGAGCAGCTGCTGCTGAGCGTGGTCCCTGGTCAGGACAGGATGGTGGCATTGTGGTCCACTCAGAACATGATGCTCACTTCCAAAGGGCAGTGGGGTGCCATCACACAGAAGGGGGTGCCGGTTTGAACCACGTAAACTGCATTCAGCAAAACAGTTGGCTTTTTAGCACTTCTTGCCTCCCCACGTTCTGCCATGGGGTGAGAGCCGTAAACTGCCTTTGAAGCCAAAGAATATGCATTTGCCTAACGCAGAGCTGGAGGAAGCGAGTCCCATTTCACACGATATCGGGGAACTACTGAGCCCTCAAAGGTTGCCCTGCCCACTGGTGAGTCTCTTAAGTGGTGATCGTGGTGGAGCTTCAGCTCACTCCCACTGGCCTGAACCCCCTGCTCACTGACCCACCTAGCACCCACTGTCTGCATCGGGTGCCCTGCTCTGATGCCCACCTGGAAGGCACCTCTCCAACAACACATGCCCAGCCTTTCATGTGAGGCTCTTTGAGGGAGTCCAGGCTCGGAACTCGCGGCACACGTGGACACGTCACATGCACGACTTCAGAAAGGGGGCGAATGGCGCAGATCCACATCTGCCCTGCCTTCTCTTCCTGCACGGTCATTCCCACTGCCGAGAGCCACGCCGCCTGCGTTGTTTGTGACTGCAGGAAACATGAACGATAAAGCGCCTTCTCTCCACCCCTTCTGGCTGAACCAGCCTTAACCAATTCCCCTCTCCACCCCGGAGCTGAGGTGCTCCAGGAGGGACCTTCCCTGCCCTGCCTGTGCTCACTCTTCAGTGCCCCAGCTGGCCTCTGCCCCAGGCAGTAAAGCCTCCCTTCCCCAGACCCGGGAGAGCCCCCTTCTGCAGCCACCCTCAGCCTCCAGGTGGCCTTGCCCCGTAAAGCTTCTTTCAGGTGCTGTTTGGATTCCAGGTGTGTGCAGCCCTCCCTGGGGAGATCCCTGTCCCCATCCCCTGTGTTCCCCACTGCTCTGCTAACCTTGGGACATGGAAGGCTCCAGGACGCAGTGCTTGGGGCTCTTCCCTGCGTGCTCTGAGCAGGAGCCCAGCCTGGCCTGGGCAGGGACTGATCCTTGTGCTGTCTGAAAATGCTTTTCTCATTGGGCCTCACGTGAGGACTGAGGGTCTGTGTCTAAAGTCTGTGGTGAGGCTGCTGCTGCGGCAGGTCCTGGGCCTGCATATCTCAGAGCTAGAAGGAGAGGGTCCTTGGGCCTTGCTACTCAGGGCCATCCATGTGCCAAAGGCCTTCTGGAGTGTCTTCAGTCCAGACCTGGCTCCCGCAGCCAGCTGCCCCTATGTGCACTAGCGCATCAGTAGACCCTCCACATGCCCACGCCTGTTGGGGATGCTGCTTTACTGCCCGAACCTTCTTGGCCCTCCGTGTTCCCCTCTCGGCTAATGAAAACTGCACCCTTCCAGTGCCTCAGGCTACAGCACAAGTCCACACCCAACGCTTCGACAAATTCTCTGAACTCCACTCCAAGACATCCCCATTTCTTTCCACCCTCCTTGAGATCTTCATTATGGGATGGGGACATGCATGGCTGAACTGCTGCCCTGGCCCTGTGGGACATGGCCTGCTGTCCTGCAGCCAGAGCGACCTTCTGCAATACAGCCAGACTGCACCTGCTCTGCCCCCAGCTCCCTGCCATGCTCTGAGCAGATGCCAGGCACGAGCCCTCCCCTCTCTGACTCAGCTCCTGTGCCCTGGCTCCGTCCACACCTACTGTGAACAGCAGGCCAGCTCATTCCTACCTGGGGCCTTGGCCTTGGCCATTCCTTCTGCCTGGAGCACGGTCCCCAATGAGCCCACAAGGGCTGCTCAACCATTCTGCTCTAAAAGGCATAGCAGTCCAGAAAGAAAGACAGCATGGTATGACATGAGACAGAGCACAGGTGCGGGGCAGGCGTGCACCTCCTGCACCACCAGCCTCCCCGCCTCCTCCACCACCTACACCACCAGCCTCCCTGACTCCTCCACACCCTGCACCACCAACCTCCCTGCTTCTTCCACAACCTGCACCACCAGCCTCCCTGCCTCCTCCACCACCTGCACCACTTGTCTCCCTGTCTCCTCCATGCTCCTCATCCTCCTCACCTTCTCAACACTCTGCTCTCCTGACTCCCCATCATGGTGGACGACCTTGCTCCTCACATGTACATGAAAACTGAGACAGAAGAGAGCAGCCCCATGCTCCCACCATGAGTCTGGGCTCTGGTCATCTGCCCCCATCCCCGCCCCACCTCCTAGTCTGCAGAGGGCATCGTTCCTCTTGCCTGAGCCAAGTGTGTGGGGTGACACTACACCTGGGTTTGATGCAGTTTTCAGGTTCATGGTGGCTGTCACAGGTGCCCTCTTTCTCTCTCAGATGTGCCCTGAGAAAATGACAGCTACAAGGAAATTGGTAGGGCAATTGATGGACACGTGATACAACCTGGAAATAAATTCCAGTACTCACTCTATCAATTTTCTGCTTTTGTAACAAGAGAAATAGACAATGGACCCTGAGGGGCCCACAGAAAGGGAGCAGAATCTTCAACTTGCTTTCAAGTTGCTGAGGCAAAAATGCAAATGTGCAGAGAGAGGAGATGCAGCAAGTGCAGCAGAGGAAAGCACTGGAGTCTACAGGAGGCCCGTGGAGTTCAGCAGAAAGTGGCGTCATGGGGCTATGGCGAATGCCCACAGTGCCAGTGTCCTGGGAGGCTGGGGCAGCGGGTTCACAAGGTTGAGGCCAGCCTCAGCAACTCAGAGATGCCAGAGACAACCTAGGGAGACAGTCAGCAGTTTAGCAAGACACTCTTTCAAAATAAAAAACAAAAAAGGCTTGGGATACAGCTCAGTGTGAAGCTGAGGGGCTCCATCCTCGGTACAAACACACAGACAAGAGAGAGATGCAACACAAAGGCGGCACCTCGTCCACTTTGAGAAGACGGATTGGATGCATTTATCCTCACTCCTCCCCGGAGACACAACTGAAAACCCAGATGGCATGTGTGAAGCAAACGCAACAAAGCTGGAAGAATTAGGAAAGAGTGCGAAAGAGCTGGTGAGCTCAGGGCCCATGGGGAAGCACACGGGTGAGGCCCTGGGCTCCAACGGGCGGCACATGGGTGAGGCCATGGGCTCCAAGGGGCAGCACACGGGTGAGGCCATGGGCTCTAAGGGGTGGCACATGGGTGACCCCACCCCACCAGGGCAACAGCAGAGCAGGGACTCCCACTCCTGCTGGGTGGTAACGGCCACCTCCCTGCAGTCAGGGGAAACCAAGATGTGGCAGTGCTGAGTCTCCTACCCAAGACAGAACCAAGTTGAAGCCTCCCTCCCTCCCCAGGGCTGTCATAGGAGAGCACCAGAAAGCATGTTTAGGACTCAGCCTTGTAAGATAATAAACCAGAAGATCAGTTTTCAAGTCACACTCATCGTCGCATGGAGATGGATGCCAGGCTTAGTGAGTGGAGCCCATCAACAAGAGATGTCAGAATTCTCCAACAAAGGTTTGCAGGCAAATTTCTTCATAAGTTGAAAACACTTAAAAGTCTTAACAGACAAATAAAAATTGCAAGCTAGAAGTACATGCAAATTTTAGACTAAATGAGATTGAAATGCAATGGATAGGTTGACATCAGAATGGAATAGATGGAGGACAGAATCCAAGAAGGTAGAAGAATGTTAATCACCCAGTCTAGAAATTGCAACTCCCTCCCTCGGACATGTGGGCTATAACAAACCACATAATTTTCGTATGGATAGAGTCCAGGAAGGAGAGAGAGAGGAATTGATAAAGAACCTGAATAAATCATGTGAGAAAATGTCTCGAATCTAGAAGAACACATAAACCTACAATTTCAAGAGATTTGTGCAGAACGCACTCGTGGACATCACACCAAAAACATACAGTGGACAGGAAGTGTGGGTTCCCCAAATTCATATATTGCCCTGACCCCCAGGGGGTGGTGTTTGGAGATGGGGCCTTGGGAGGATACTTGGGTTTGCAGGAGATCATGAAGATGGAAGATCATGATTACTGCATTTATGATGGAGGAGACTAAAGAATCTCTCTGGGTGCTCACACCAAGGAAAGTCTGACATGATCAGGAAGGTGCCACCAATGGGAGCTGAACCAGCTGGAACTTTCTCTTGGACTTCCCAGAGTCCACAACTAGGAGAAATGCATTTCCATTTATTTTTGTTGATGATGCATAAGTCCAAATTGAGTAAGATACACCTAATGGCCAAACTTGTAGGAACCAAAGACAAAGAAGATGTGCTTGAAGCAGTGTCACTGAAATGACACTTCACCCACAGAAGGGAAACTCAAAAGACAGAGGATTTCTCATCAGAGATGTTGGAGGCCACAATGAAGTGGCAAATTTTTCAAGAGTTAAAAGAAAAAAAGCCAGCCTACCCAGGTGAAATATCACTTGGGAATGATGGAGGAGCTATCAAACTTTCTCCGTTCCAGGAAAATTAAGAAATCGTGTTGCAAGCCTTCCTACCATAAAAACTTAGCTAAGATGATCTAAATAAAAATAAATAATAAAGGAATGAGTCTTGTAACGTCAAGAAGAAAGAAAGGCAAAGAAAAAATAAATAATTCAATACATTTTCTTTCCCTTCTTAAATTTTTTAAAATTATATTTGAGGGTTCAAAAAATATATAACACTGACTGTGGCTTTAGATTTACATAAAGGAAATTGCAAACAATTATATTATAAATGAGGAGGTAACAGGGCGCAAGGAAAGGAAAATTTATATGTTGGATTCAAACTAACAGCACTGAATTGACAAATTGTGTGTGCGCGTGTGTGTATGTGTGTGTGTGCATACATACCTGAAGCAAGCAAAGATAAGCAAACTTTTCAAAGAGATAAACTCAGAAGGCACTATTGGGACAGCAGAGGAGGCTCACCAGCAGAGCACTTGCCTGGCATGCACAAGGACCTGGGTTCAATTCCCAGCACCACATACACAAATAAGTGGAGGAAAAGCTAAGTCAGATAAAAAAATTAAAATTAATTCTTTCTCTCTCACTGTCTTTCTAAAAAAAAAAAAAAGCACTGTTGATCAATTAACATATATACCTAAAAAAAGTATTCAATAATCCATACAGGAAAGAAGGGGAGAGAAAAGAGAAAATAAAAAACAAAGTCCAAATATAATAAAACAGAAAATATAATGGCTAAAAACACTAGCATATTAATAATTCTATTAAATGTAAGTGTTCTAGACATGACAATTAACAGATAGAGATTAGCATAGTGGATTAAAAACAAACAGTAAGGACACACAAATGTGGCCCAACTCCCCTCCTAACACAATAGATAATTAACAAAAGGGAGGAGGAGTCACACAAATCATAGAAGGTAAGTATGAGCGTTATATCAATAGCAGATAAAATAGCCATTAGAGTGAAGAAAACTAACAGGACAGAAAAGAAATTTATGTATCAATGACACAGAGGTCAGTTCACCAAAAAGACCAAGCAATCCTAAGAATGTCTACAGCAAACAACAGCTGAAAAACACGAAAACCGAAAATCGGTAGAACTGAAAGGCGCAGGTGATTCACCATCTCACAGCTGTAACCTCAACAGCCCTTCTTTGGCAGTTGATGATGCTACTAAGAAATTAATACAGAAAATACGCACTGATTCACAAGAAATGGCCACCACCTTTAACCAACAGGACTTAGTTAGCATTCCTCTCGAGTACCTGCGGAACATACACCAGTCTGGACTATATCCTGGCCATAAGTCAAACTTTAACAAACTTTAAAGAGCTGAAATAAGATAGAATATATTCTTCAATTACAACACATCAGAATAGAAATCAATAATTGAAATATAACAGGAAATTCTCCCAACACTTGGAAACAGCTACGTAAGTCTAAATAACCTATAGGTTGAAAAGGAAGGCTTGAGAAAATTTTAAAAAGTACTTTGAACTGAATGAAAAGGAAGATAAAATACATTAAAATTTGTGGGATGTGGGTAAAGCAGCAAGTAGAGGGAAATTCACAGGAGTAAACACTTGTATTGAAAAGACAGTTTAAGATCAATATCCTATCTTCCACCTCAAAATCTCACAAAAAGAAAGTAAAATTGACCACATATATCAATGTAAGTTAGTCATGAACTCAAAAATTGATTCACACATAGCCCAATCTGATTTTTCCAAAAGTATAAAATTTATTCATTGGGGCAAAGGTAAACATTTTTAAAACGGTGCTAGTAAGCAGGTTCTAGAACTCGCCTGCAACCCAAGCTAGGTGGGAGACGGAAGCAGAAAGCAAGAACACGCAAGTTTGAGACCAGTCTTGGCGATTCCATGAGACCCTGTCTGAAAAAAGAAAAAATTAAAGAGGTTGGAGATGTGGAGATGTAGCTTTGTGGTAGAACACCACAGGTTCAATACCTAATACTGAAAAGGAAGGGAAGGGAAGGAAGGGAGGGAGGAAGGAAGGAAGGGAGGAAGGGAGGGAGGGAGGGAGGGAGGAAGGGAGGGAGGGAGGGAGGGAGGGAGGGAGGGAGGGAGGGAGGGAGGGAGGGAGGAAGGAAGGGAGGGAGGAAGGAAGGGAGGGAGGGAGGGAGGAAGGAAGGAAAGGGAGGAAGGAAAGAAAGGGAGGAAGGAAGGAAGGGAGGGAAGGAAAAGGAAGGAGAAGGAGGAGAAGTAGATACAGCAGACCCAGAAACCATATGTGAACTCTGAATCTGATTAGGGAATACTACACAGAGCATAGGAAGAACTCTCAAAGCTTATCACTTAAAATCAATTTAATTACAGAGTGGGCAAAAGAGTAGAAAACATTTCATCTATGAGGATATAGACGTGGAAAATTAGCATGCTTTAAAATGTTCAGTGTCAGGGAAATGAAAGTTAAAACCACCATGAGACTTCACCACACCCTACCAGATGGTTAGAATAAAAAATCCTGATGATAATGTAGGGAATCTAAACCCTGCATCCTTTTGATGGGTAAAACGATACAACCAGTGTGAAAAACATTTTGGCAGCGTCTATAGAAACTGCATAAGCAAATACACATGACCCAGGCGTTTCTTCCAGAGAAAAAAAAATTAAGTTCACCCAAAAACCTATATACAAGTGTTCATACCAGCTTTATTATTTATAATAAAAATCCGGGACATTAAATCCCACATAGACCCCATACAATAATACTGGGTGATTTCAACACACCTCACTCACCAATAGACACTTCATCCAGACATAAAATCAGTAAAGATACTTCTGACCCAAACAATATATAAATCAAATAGATCTAAAAGACAGCTACAGAATGTTTCTCTTAAAAACAGCGGATTTCACTTTCTTCTCAGGAGCTCATGGAATCTTATCCAAAAAAAGAACATATTCTAGGTCAAAATGTAAATGGTAGCAAATTCAAATAAAATTACAAAATCCCATGCATCTTATTAGATTATAATAGGATAGAATTAGAACTCACCACCAAGAAAAAATCATATAATCTACATAAACACATGGAGCTGGAACAGCTCTATTAAATGTCATACAGATTGTAGAAGAAATGATAGGAAAAATTTAAAAATTCCTAGAATCAAATGAGATAACGACACAATGTACTGAAGTCTCTTGGACACTGTGAAGGCAGTACTCAGAGGAAAGTTTACAGCACTGAGTGCCCATACTTAAAAAATAAAGAAAGATTCCAAATAACAAAATAATGCTCCACTAAAGGCTCTATTAAAAATAGGAATAAATTAATTCTAAACCACTAGAAGACAGAAGATAATAACATCAGAGCTTAAATTAATGAACTTAAGAATAAGATGATAATACACAGGATCAATGAGAAAGTTACTTCTTTGTAAAGATAAGTTAGATTGATAAGTCTTAGCCAAACTAACTGAAAAGAAGAGACAGCAGACTCAAATCAATAAAATTTGAGAGGAAAAAGGAGATACCACTACAGACATTTCTGAAATCCAGGGGATCATTAGGAGCTGTTTTGAAAACATTGTTATCCAACAGATTGGAATGTATAGAAGCTAATAACATGCTTTTAGACACATACGACATACCCGAATTAAACAAGAGGATGTACAAAACCTAAACATGCCAATATCACTGAATTAAGTTGAATTCATAATTAAAATCCTTTCAACAAAGTAGGGACTGGAACCAGATGCATTCTCAGTTTAGTTCTACGAGACCTTTAAAGAAGGTTTAATGCCAATGTTTCCCAAATTATTCCAAATTCATTCTGTGAAGCCAGTATTATCCTGATACCAAAACCATATATTAAGTAAACTACAAACCAATATTCCTGATGAACACAGATGCAAAAGTCCTCAGTAAAATATTGACAAACTACATCCAAAAACAAAGAAGAGTAGATCAAATTATCTTCATCTCAGAGATGCAAGTTGTTTTAATATACACAAATCAATAAAGGTAACTTATCACATAAATGTAATCAAGCACAAAAATCACACAATCACCTCTACAGATTCAGAGAGAGCCTTTAACAAAACCAAGCACTCACTCATGTTGAAAAACTGAAGAAATCAGGGACGGAAAGAACTTATCTCAGTATTATAAAGGCTATATATAATAAACTGCAAAGCTAGCATCATATTGAAGGGAGAAAACATTTCCTCTAAAATCACAAATAAGACAAGGATGTCCACTCTTACCACTCTTATTCAATATAGTTCTTGAAACTTTAGCCAAATCAATTAGGCAAGAAAAGGGAATAAAAAGGGCACAAATAAGAAAAGAAGTCAAACTATCTGCTGAAAAACAATTATATACTTAGAAGACCCAAAAACACTGCTCCAGAAGATTTATAGAACTGATAAACAAATTCAGCAAAATTGAAAGATATAAGATCAACATTGATCATGAAAATCAACAACTTTCCTATAATCCAGTAATGAATCCACTGAGAAAGAAATCAAAACTATTTCATTCAAAATAGCCTCAAAAAAATAAAAAATACTTGGGAAATAGTCTAACTAAGGAAGTGAAGGACCTCTACAAAGAAAATATGGAACATTGAAGAAAGAAATTTATTAAAACCTCAGAGGATGGAAAGACCTACCATGTCCAAGGATATATAGAATTAATATTATCAAAATGGCAGTATTACCTAAAGCAATACACACATTCAAAGCAATCCCCATCAAAATACTAATGATATTTTGCACAGAACTAAAAATAAATCCTAAAATTCATATGAAAATATAAAAGGCCCATAATAGTCAAAGCAACAAAAATGAGTTTGGAGACATCATGATATCTGATCTCAAATTATACTACAGAATATAGTAGCAAAAACAGCTTGATACTGGCATAGAAACCAGCTGTGAAGACCAATGAAGTATATTAGAAGACATGGAGAGAAATCAACATAAATGCAGTCATTTGATCGTTGACAGGGTATCAAAGCATACTTTGTAGAATATTCAGTCTTTTTAGCAAATGGTGCTGGGGAAACTGGGTATCCACATGTAGAAGAATGAAACTAGGTCCTTATCTCTCACCCTGCACAAAGTCAACTAAAGTGGACCCCAGACCCGGGAATTAGGTCGGAAACTACACACACAATCCAGATGAACGGCAACAAGAATGCCCTGAATGGAGAAGAGGCTAATGTGGTTCAATGCGGGAAAATTCTTCCCATGGTGCTCTCTTGAAATGATGTGAGTAAGATTGGAGAACAGCTTGGTGGTGGCTGGAGTGGAGCAGAGGGTGGGTGGAGTTCGCCAGCCAGGCCGGTGTGGGGTGACTGACTGCTCCTCCCTTCCTCTGGCACCCTCAGTGCCTCCCTCTAACAGAACGCGTTCGTTCTCATCAGCGTACACTTTGCCAACAGCGTTTTAGGGACAGGGACCCAACTGTCCTACTTCCTTTGACAGACTTGATAGTGGTGTGCTCAGAGGCAGGCAGCCTGAGCCTGAGTCCTGATTGGTCAGGGTGGGTTCACACCCCTTCCTCTGTGAGGGCCGCAGTTTCCCCAGGATGGAAGGACAATGGCGTTCATGTAGGGTTTGCAAGGATACTATTAACCCTGAACTGGCAGGAGACTGTGCAACCCTTGTCTCTGTGTCTTCACCGTGACCCATGTTCAGTAACTGTCAGCTCATATGATTGCTATAAGCATTCTGCTGTGGAGTTCTCTGTGGTTTCCAGAGAGGCTGCCTAGGGTAGTTAGGCCTCATATCAAACTTGGATTCAAAATTGATTTCTGGCCCTCCTTGGACGTGGACTTGTAAATGCAGTGGTCTTAGTCTGATCTTTGTTGCCAGGCTAAAGTGCACAGAATGGTGAATTTAAAGAACAGGAGTCCTCTTGGTTCATGGTTCTGGCTGTTTAGCACCCGGTGAAGGCTCTTGCTGCACCAGCACACAGTGGGGGTTGGTGGCAAGACACCCAGTGTGCTAGGCTCTCCTCCTTCTGCTCACAAACCCGCTGAGGGCAGCTCTCCTCTGTGTGATGTTCCTACCACTGCAGGACTGTGACTATAACTAGCCTAGTAACGACGAGGAAGCCAAACACCAACAGACTTTCACTGTGGACTGAAACCTTAGCCACATTATCCTGTAAATGATTTCAACTTCAGGGTGAGGTGTGTGGGAAAGGATGTGTATCTGCGTGGCAGATGCCCAGGGCACCCTCAGCCCCCTGGCCTCTTGGCCCTGGGAGGGTGATCCCAAGCTGCTGTCTGCAGCCCACCTGCAGTGAGGGCCACAACATCTTGAAAGCTCGTCACTAAATGCAGCAGGCTGTTCAGCCATGGGCAGGTGATGTGTGGTCCAGCACAAGCCTGGGTCTGTGCCACGTGGCAGGTGGAGAGCCACTCCTGACCCAGGAATTCCAGGTAACAATTCTGAGGTGTGCGCTCAACTTCTTAGCGGTGCCAGCCCAGAGCCCACCACACCACTCATTTTAGTACTCCTTGCCAGGATGTCACCTCCCTCCCTTAGTGTCCTCCTTCCCGTCTCTCCCCATTCCTGGGACCTCCTCCCAGATGATCTACCTGTAGGTCACACCTTATCTCAGAGGAGCCCAAATCAGTCCTTGTGCATGATAAAAGTTGTGTTTCTGGCTTCCTGGACAACATCCCTGGGAGCATGTCAAGCCCACGAGGAAGCAGAGATAGGAGTCCACGTCTGTCGGTCTGATCCTGGCATCCATCACTGACAGCTCAGCCCCTCTCTTCCCCTCAGTGCTGCCGGCGGCCCCTCCTTCAGCCCCTCTTCTCTCATACTTTACGATAACTATGAGAATCTGGACTTTTCCTTCGACCTTGGAAAACCAGCTAGGTACTTAAGGCCACCACTTGTAAACTCTACTCTACGAAACACAAGAACAAAATCAGCAAAGGTCTTGGCCGCATAATAAGGCCTGCTATTCTCCATTTTCCATGAACATGCTCATTTCTAAAATCTCACCTGGAGACCATGTATTTTCATGTTTCTACCAGTGTTCTGATGATGGTGTCCCAAGTCGCTAAGAAAGCAGGAGATGTTAATCACTGTCCTTTCATTCCTGACCCTTCCCCAGATTGCCTGTAACATCCAAATCTCTTCCAACAATCTCTTCAAGGCCACCTGGGTTTCTCTGACCTGCACCGTTGTCAACTGTGCTCCAGCCTATACCCGTCACTCAAGTCCAAACCACTTCCACAGGTTTAGGCCCTTTTCATAGTTCCCTCCACCTCCCAGTCCCAAAGCTGTGTCAGTCAGCTCTGCCTGCCACCAGCTACCACAGTGCCAGCTGAGCCTTCTTGTTAGCACCAGGACACAGCACACGGTGAAATGTGGAGACCCGGATGTGGCCAGCTTGCTCGATGGCCATGTGCTTCTTTGTGTCTCACTTTTACAAATGATATACACTGTAATTAAATTTTAAATGCATCTTGGTACATTTGGATACCAAAATAAATCAAATAAATGTCCATTTCACATGAAAACATCTTTAGAGTTATTATCACTATAACTCCTCATGCTTTAACTGATACCAAGTAACATTAAATTATTGACTGAATCAAGACCTATCACATACACTGGGATATCTAGACATGCTGATGAGGATGTGGGCATCTGGAGTCTGTGTGCCCTGCTGGTGGGGATCCTCTGTGCAGCAGCTGCTCTGAACCACAGCACAGTCCTTCCTTAAAGTCTGTCAGCAGACCACCATGGGGTACTGCATTTCCACATTTGGATAAGGGGCCCAAGGAATGGAAAGCAGTGTCGTAAAGAAATATTTTTAATCCCATGTTTATAGAAACACTGCTAACAATAGCCAAGAGCTTTCCATGGCTTGTACCTTAAATGTGTCCCAAAGGTCTGTGTGTAGACTTGGTCCCCAGCTAATGACACTGTGGGAGGGGGTGAAATTGGGAGGTGGATAAAGTTGGGGGGAAAATTAGGCCCTTGGAGGTTTGTCCTTGAAGGACATATTGGGATTGCAGCCCCTTCCTGTCTCTGTCTGCACCATGCGCTCCCACCATGGCAGCAGCTCCAAGTGACCCTAGACTGAAGCCTTTGAAACTGAGAGCCAAAGGAAGTCTTTTATCCTGCCTGCTGCGGTGGCACACACACGCACTCCCAGCTACTGGGGAAGATGAGGAGGGAGGATTACAACTTCAAGGTCAGCCTAGGCAGCTTAGTGAGACACTGTTTCAAACTTTAAAATAACTAAAAAGGGCTTGGAATATAACTTACTGATGACCCCGGGATTCAATCCTCAGCACCACAAAAATAAATATATCAGTCTTTTCTCCTACGAGTTTATTTTCTCAGGTAGTCTGTCACAGTTTTGGAAAACTGATAACACGGGAACCGGCATTGAGAGGTGGGGATGTCACTGTGACCACACCCAGCCTTGTGGTTCAGAAGCCTTCAGGCTGCATTTATGGGAGGAATTTGGAAAAGTTCTCAATGCTGCACCGTTAGCACAGAGGGTCCTTGTAGCATGAACTCAGAAGACCAGAATGCTGAGAGGAACGAGGACCCTGAAGGTAGCACACAGGTTTCAGGTGAAGGTAAGCATCCATGGGGAACTGGACTCGGGGCCACTCATGCCGGATTCTGGCAATAACTTGTCTATATTTTGTCTGCGCCATAAGACTTTGTAGGAGACTAAAGTTAAAGGTGATGGGCAAATGCATATGATGGAGGAAATTCAAGCCTGCATAGCATTTGGGATGTGACATGTGTCTTGCTGGTTGCTTTTAGCCAGGTTTATAGTGAGAATCAAGAATGAAAGCAGAGCAGAAGCAGAGCTGGTGGTGCTCAAAGAGTTATGTTCATTTTTTCTGTCCAAGTTAAAGATCGTAATGCAACACAGCCTGCCTCCATTTTTAAACCCCCCATGACGGTAACTCCCTCCCCTGTGTACACCCACCTCTTTCTGGGGACCCCTTCCTGGGGACGTGCCCATCCCTTTCCGGTGACCTCTACTGACACATGCCCACCTCTTTCCGGTGACACCTCCTCTCCCAGGCACTGCCGACTTCCTGTCTGTATCCACCTTTACCTTACCTTAGCCAACAGCACAGAGTGTATCCCTGATCTCGTCCATCGGAGTGAAGCACAGCCTTGTGTCAGGCTGGGAATAAACCCTGGTTTTCCTGCTTCGTGCAGTTTCTTTTCGTCTTTCAGCCAAAGTAAAATTCCATGCACTTGAACTTGCAGCCAAGGAGAGCATGATTACTAAAGAGATCAGTGCCATCAAACGCAAGCCGAGTTCTTTGCCTCAGGACAAGAGGAAAGTGGCTTGAGGGTACCTCAGGAATGACCAAGACCCCACCATCGCAGGCTCCAGGATTTCTGCTCACAGTGCTACCTGGGGAACGTTCCCCTGATTGGTTTCCAAGTGTTCAGTCATCCAGGACCTCAGAAGCCACTACAGCTGAGGTCCAGGGGGCTCCTGCCTCTGCTAGGCCAGTAGAAGGTAAGAGTTGTGGGACCAAGAAGGCCGCCGGGGGCCGACAGCATGTGGCAGGGTCAGAACCCCAACAAGGTGTCCCTGACAGGGCAAAGTGTCAAGATGTGGGGGTGAAGCTAAAGAGGCAATGCAGACTCCAGGAAGCCAGAGATGCCAGGTAGATGGGAAGTCTGCTGAGGGCAGCTGCGGGCAACCACAGAGCCAGCCCCGCAGCGTGCTGTATCTGCCAGAACTGCAGGGCCAGGGTTCCGGCATCACACCCCAGGTGCCCGAGGCTGGACTTGGAGCCTCAGAATTCAGTGTTTGCTCTGCTGAGTTTCAGTGTGGCTTTGGTCTGATTCTTTCTCGCGGTCTCCTTTTCCTCCCATCAGGAGGAGGAAGGTTGGCCCCACTCCACCATATCTTGGAAGTACATAACATTTTCATTTTTACAGGGCTCACATTTAAGAGCTCATCTTGAGTCCCAAGAAGCTGTTGGATTTGGACTTTTCAGCATATTGGAATGCATAAGATTGGGGGACGCTTGGAAATGGACTAAATGCATTCTCACTGTGAGATGGACAGGGGCATTCTGGGTCTGGGGTACAATGTTATGGTTTGGATCCCAACTGTGCCCCAAAGGCCATATGTCAAAGGTTAGGTCCCAGGTGTGGAACTGCAGAAGGAGATGAAGCTGTTAGAGGGCACAGCCTGGTGGAGGGACAGTGAGTCCCTGGGGCATTCCCCCTAAGGGGGTATGGGAACCCCAAGCCCTTCCGACCTCTGTGTCCTGGCAGCCACAAAACAGCAGCTCTGCGGCTCCACACAACCTGTGCCATGACATGCTGCCGCACCAAGGCCTAAAGACAGCAGGTTACAGCCATCGTTCTCGCGAAAAGAGACACTGGCAGGAAGAATCGATGGCCAAAAGGGAAAAAGCGGACTCCTGGTCGATTCAAGTAGTACAGGTGTGGTCCCAAACACAGGGATTCCTTAGGTAACAGAGTAGCAGCTCCACCCAGGCGATACCTTCCACGAACATCTTCCTGTCAGTGCCCCAGGCGTAAGGTGGGATTCATTCTCCTATTCACCGCTGTCTACAGCAGGACGGGAGAAATTACTGTAGCATATGCGTTGGTGCTGAAGTACTCTTTATCCTTAGGAGTAGAAAGAGCACTTTAAAGCCATTAGCGCCCTGGACGACGCGATTCCTCCCAGAGGGGAGGCGCAGCCGGCCACCTGCAGAAGGTTCCAGTGAGACTCCAGCCCTGGGCCGGGGGCCACAAGGAAGAAGGAGCCGCCATCGTGGCTCAGAAAGGCCCTCCACGCTCTCCCATCCGTCACTCCGGGTCGACCGTGTTGACGGGATGTGGCAGACCCTCTCTAATGTACTGGAAAGCCTTCCGCACGCCTTGCTCTGCTGCACAGGGCGGGACGTCTCCAGCCGCAGCCCTGGCCCCAGCAGAACAATATGGCCTTCTCTGGCAAAGCCCTGCGGACTGCCTCTCGGGCTGCTGTGCTTCCCAGGGAGGCACGTCAATGCTGGTTTTGTGTGTAGCTGCAGCAGAAGCAGAGCACTCAAGGAGTGGCCGGGCCCGGGAGCCCCCATTCATCAAGCTTGACAGTCCTACCTGGGGCCGACCAGACGGCCCTGCCTCTCCTCCAAGACCTCTTTATTATTTTAAAGGGTCGCCTCCAACGCCTTCCTTCCTAAGCAAGCGTGGCCCTCCCCAGCGTTCAGGACTCATGTGGAGAAGTCGGAGTGCAGGCGGAAGGATGGGGCTGTCCCCAAGGTCCTGAGCTCAGCGCAGCATCTCCAAGATGGAAACAATGTGTCCTGTGGCCAGAAAAGCCCCACTACCCAGAGCCAGG
>PVKS010018127.1:25393-40785 GCA_004027875.1 Aplodontia rufa
ATTATAGGTCTGAGGTCTCTGCTCAGCTGACTTTGCCCTGCAAAAGCACCTGACAATGTGTCTCCAGGGGTTTTTGGTAGGGGGTGCTCCTGGCATCTAAGGGGAGAGGTCAGGTGAACGCTCAGGAGGCCCTAGGACGGAGGGTCAGTGCTCTGGATCCCACTGTGCACAGAGGCTGGGGGAGGAATGTGCTAGGAAGGGACAGTGAGAGATGTTTAATCCTGGCAGCGAAGATACTTTCCTTTGGTGTTCAGCCTCTGATCAGGCAAAGCTTCAAGTATTTTCTTACCAGGAGAGTAATATAGTTCTAAAACGTGCAAAAACTCTAAGTGTTCTCGCGATCTTCAGGCAGAGTAGCTGGGTTTCGAAGGCTGCCAAGGAATCATCGCAGTTGATTCCAGGAAACAGCTGCCTCTGGTCCCTGGCATCCGGGAAGGTGCTGCCAAAAGGAGGCTGTGATGTGCATAGGGGCAGACAGTCCTCACTTCCAGGAGGCAGAGACAGTGCCAGAGGGGTCTCCTGGTGCGCAGTGTAGCTCTTCAGGCTGCAGAAGATGTGCCAAACTACACTGCACGGTGGCCGTCACTGGACACTGCACATCTGCATTTTTAGTTACTGATTTTGGTACTGGGGATTGAACCCAAGGACGCTCAACCATGAGCCACATCCCTAGGCCTTTTTATTTTTTTGTTTCGAGACAGAGTCTCAATAGTTTGCTGAGGACCTCATTAAGTTTCTGAGGCTGGCTTTGAACTTGTGATCCTATTGCCTCAGCCTCCTCAGTGGTTGGGATTACAGCTGTGCTCCAACACACACGGACATCGTGTTACTTTAGGTGTGTGCCTCACACCCGGGCTCCCTCAAGGAAGGACCCAAGCAGGACTGAAGTCCTTGGCTCTGAAAGCCTTGATCAGAGAACAGATGGGTGGAAACAGCAGCACCTCCCTCTGGACAGAAGTCAGAACCAAGCTGCATTAGTCAGCAGTGTGGGTGTGAGCAGAGCTCTGAACACTGTACCTGTTGCAAAGATGGCTCATACAGGCACAGGCTTAATCAGCAGAAGTATGTGTGCACACTCTTGATGCTGAAGAGCACACACACACCTATATGTGTAGAAGTGCGTGTGCACAGTGTTGATGCTGAAGAGCTCCCACATCTATATACATAGAAGTGTGTGCATGCACTGCTGATGTGGAAGAGCACGCACATCTGTATGAGTAGACGTGCACACATGCACTCTTGATGCTGAAGAGCATGTACATCTATATGTGTAGAAGTGTGTGTGCACTGTTGATGCTGAAGAGCACCCACATCTATATCTTTAGAAATGGGTGCGCGCAGTGTTGATGCTGAAGAGCACACACCTGTATATTCGTATTTATTTAACAAACATCCATTGAGCACCTACTATGTACAGCCAGAGTTCTAGGGATACAGTGGTGAGCAAAACCAACCATGCCCTTGTCCCCATGGAGCTCACACTCCCATGGAATCGCAGAAGGCCGGGGAGATGAGTGTCACACTCAGCAGAAAGCTCTTTGACAGCCTGCCCTGTGGGGTTTTTCAGAGCAGTGTCCTCGGGGGAAGGGGAACATCTGACTCCATCCATGCTGTCGCACCAAAGCAAGATACACTTGAAGGGCCCTGACCCAGGGCCAGGCTCCCTGAGGAGGGTGGAAGGGGTGCTCCGCAGGCTGTTAATGTGCTTGGAGGGCAACGTGGGGCACCGAAGTATTGAGGGTCCCAGCATGGACTTCCCTACACAGCACAGTGGCTTCAACCACTCCTCCTGTGAGGCTGTGCCGCAGATGCTACCACTTCCTGACCCTTGTCTTGACAGGCAGTGCAAGAGGTGGCATCTGCAAGGGGCAGCCTGTTCCATGAGGCACCGCCTCACATGCCTGGCATCCAGCTGGGTGCATGGGTGCTGCCCTAGGTCCACACAGAGCTCTGCCCCCAAGAGCATACTCAGGAAACCAGCGCAGGGATCTGTGATCACACCCAGAGGCCAACACTGGACTGCCAGCTGGAATCACTCTGCCTCTGCGTCTCTGAATTTCTTGGGTGTCAGGCTCATCCTAAACCTTGGAACCAAGAGCCAAGAAAGCTCAACAGGGCAAGCAAACCTGCACAGAGCAGACGCTGCCCAGCCCCTTGCAGGACTGCTGTCCACGCCCTGCCTGTGCCGGGGCACGCACAGGGTCAGCACAGCTCAGCCTTTAGAGAAGGCTCCTTAGTGACAGCACCTTCTGTTCCAAGGGTTGACATGGGACAGGGACACACGTGTACCTGAGGTGAGAGGCAAGGAAACCTCTTAGAGTGGCAGAGTGGGTTTCACAAAGTCTTCCGGGTCCACTGATGGCAAAGCCATCATCAGGAACCTGCAGCTCCACGACAACAGGTGCATCCGGGTCTGCCCCACTGTCAGCTGCATCCCATGTCCCCTGAAGCCTCAGGGCCACCAGGAAGCCCTGGCCTGGGATGACAGCTCGGAGGAGATGGACACCACATTCACACTGCATGGCAGGTTTGGGAAGCTTCTGGAACACTGTTCAAGGAATAAAGGGGTGGGAGGTGTTCCCGATGTTATGTCACAGGTCGGTGGAAAGACACACTAAAAGGAGACCAGAGGCCGTTGAAGATCAAGGTTGACCTGTGGAGTGCCCCCCAGGGCGGGAATGAGGCTGGGCATCTCCTCGATGCTGTGCTGTTCCTGCACCACCTTCCACTTCTCACAGCCCCCTGAACCTGTCAGTGCAGGGGCTGCTGGGGCCCCTGCCGCTGGGACAGCACAGGGACCCTTGGGGCGAGCTCAGAAGCGGCTCTTTGGGCACAGTCTTTCAACCAACGTCTCCACTTGAGACTCGGAGGGCTTTCACTGGGGGTGCGCGCCAAGCACAGTGAGCCTCTCCTCACGAGCCACAGACAATGTGCAGCGACGCAGGAGCTGTCCTGGCCCCGGCAGCACGGGAGCCAGCCCTGCTGTAGGTCTGTTGACTCTGCAGGGTCCACGGCAGACACAGGCCCTGGCATCTTGGCCTCGGAGTCCCACTGTCACAGAAGGAAGCCTGGCCTGAGCTGTGTTTCCCTCCTTGTTCCCCACTCCATCTCTCAGCCTGTCCTCAGGAGGCCAGAGCATCCGCACCTTGGGCTGAGGACACAGGACCCCTCGTAACTGCGGGTTGGGATGGGCGTGCACACGTGTGGGCTCTTCAGGGGACAGGAGCTTCGAGCCCGTCAGAACTCATACCTGCCCACAGCCAGAAGGTGCAGCCGACCCTGCCGTCCCCCAGGGCTGCAGCTCTTTCCTGTGCTGTTTGAACGTTTGATGTTCATGTGGACCAGGCAAGACCGGTCCTTCCGTGCTGAGGGCAGGAGGACATCCCAGGCCCTCGTAGTCAACCACCACTATGATCCCAACTCCCCTGGCCACCCAGCCTGCTGCTCAGCCAGCCCCAATCCCTGGCTGCCTGAAGACAGGATGCTGGTTCTGTCTCTCTGTCCTTTGCTAGAGGGTCTTTGGCCACTGGAGTCTCAGGAGCTTCTCCCCGTCTCGTCTCCCTTCCTAACTTGGCTCTCTGCTCTCCCACAGCTCTGTCATTCCACAGTCGCACAGCCACCATGTCATGTTTATGCTGCCTGAGTCAGCGAATCCAGAGGAACAGGGGGTTGGCTCGGACAGAGTTAGGAGGGCTCCCTCATCTAGTGGAGACTCAGAGGCACTGGTGTGGCCGCCTCAAGTCCTGGAGTCTGCTCAAGACCCGCCCAGCCAAGTTTACTAGTGAAACTAATATCACGCTCCGTCATTGAGACCGAGTCCCAGGTGGCAGCATAATGCTGTGGGTTCTCATGTGGTACATGGAGAAAAGGACAGATTCAGAGCCAAGTGCCATGATCCCAGAAGCTCAGGAGGTTGAGAAAGGAGGATCTCAAGTTTGAGATCAGCCTTAGCAATTTAGCGAGGCCCTAAGAAATTTAGTGAGGTCCTGTCTCAAAATAGAAAATAAAAAGGGCTGGGGATATGTCTTAGTGGTAAAGCACCCATGGGTTCAATTCCCAGTGCTGAAATTAAAGAAAGAGATTCAGGCACCAAAAGACTCAAGCTAGCACTCAGGTTTTCAAAAGTCAACGTGCCAGTCATGAATGCAGGGGATCCCATATCCCACCTTGGTCCACGGAAAGTGGCTCCTCAGAGTCACCAACGCAGAGAGGCTGTGCGGTGCTCTCACCCTGTAGAGAGCAACACGTGTGGCCAGAGGCAATCAGCGATGAAGGAAAACTGCGTGTGCAGCCCAGCAAGCGGAGCCGGGACCTCAGGCCCCGCGCAGCTGTCAGCAAACAGGGCTGCTCTTTGACCCTGATTTAGAGCTTCTATTTGGACTTCTGTCCACATCTGTCTCAGGGAAATAAATGGCCATGGCACAGATTCCAATATATAATCCATATGGAAAGATTGATGCACATTCAGAAAGAGTAAATCACGCCACCAGGCAAGGATTCAGTTCTTACCTCCTGGGGAGGTCTCAGACAAGACTGCAGGTATGGGGCGATTGTCCCCAAAACACACGCAAATTAAACACGGTGCCGGTGGATATGCCGTATAGCTCTGCGTGCACGTTATGTATATGTACACACTGCCATGCTATGAATTGAACCCAAAACCTTGGGTTGATAAGCAAACATCCCACCACTGAGCTGTACCCGACTCAGAATTATCATATTAATGGGCACATACAGCTATACCAAGAGGCTTTGAACCCCCTCAAGATGAAATGGCTTTAATTGTGGCTAGAGTGGTGGCTCAGCGGTTACAGCACTTGCCTGGCATGTGTGAGGATGTGGGTTCAAACTCCAGCACCACATACACAACGAAGAGTCGGGCCAACAGAAAGCACATGAAAAACTAAATAAAGTTGCTTCTCTTTCTCTCTCACTGCTCCTTTCTCTTTTAAAAAAAAATGGCTTTACTTATCTTATGGTGTATCTCACGTCTTACATCAGCCACATAACCTCGCTCAACGCACAATCTTCCATCCTTCACTTTGTGAGTGTCACAAAGAATGACTTCTTCAGGCATCTATTTCAGGAAAGAAAGAATATCTGAATCTCAATCCATGCACACAGTTTTACAATGACTCTATTGTTCATATATTTTGTTTTATTTTTTTTTTCTTTTAAGAGGGAAAGGGAGCAAGTGAGAGAGAAAAAGAGAAGCAATTTATTGAGTTTTTCATCTGGCCTTTGCTTCTCGGACACTTAGTTGTGTACGTGGTATTGGGGTGTGAACCTGGGTCCTGGCACATGGAGGCAAGCTCTCTAACCACTGAGCCACTGCTCTGGCTCTGTTCGTATAATCTATATGTATATGAGTGTATGCGCCCACATGGTAATTACATATCTATTTGTGTTATATGTGTACGGATTTGCACATCTGTAGTATGCATGTGTGTGTTTATGTGTGGAGGGAGAAGAGATGGGATGGGCAGAGTTCTAATCCAAGAGCTAATCTGCTGATTTATGGTTACCTTAGTAGGTACAATGTTAAATCAGCTTCCATCCCTTCCCTCGCTGACCTTGCCAGAGCGTTTCGTAGCACTCTACCAATGGCTCACTTGCTCTCTTTCCCTAATTTAGAAGACACTGGTCCAAGAAACGTACGTGGGGACCATAAAAGCATAAAGAGGAGTAGTCAAACTCGGGTCTGCGAGGTCATGTGGCCAGGATGTGAATCTTGGGGAGGGCAGCCAAAATGGTCCTCAACCGCAGGGCAGAGCCAGGAGGAGGCCTGCACTCCCAGGGCATCAAGGGTCACGCCACGTTTTCACTTCTGCACTCTTCCAGAATAACTCACTTGACATACTGCAGATGTCCACAGGAGAACGTGGAGCCCACTGGAAATACTTTAGGAAAATGAAATGCACAATTATATCCAGACCAGGTTTTGATGCTCATCAGATGTCCCAAAAGGGCTTCCCCCAGCCAGAAGTTCTTCTGTCCCTCTCGGTGACTCTGATGCACCTTCCTGCAAGTGTCAGCTCTGCACCCTCACCCCCAGGAGAGTGGCTCTGGGGATGCCGTGCTGTGGCTCTGGGCCCCTGCTGCCTGGAAAGCCAGCCTTGGACACGTGTCCTGGCTGCTGATTCTGGCTGCTGAGTGTCCCTGCGAGGCTGCAGCGCTCCCCTTTGCTGAGCTGTTTCAGTGAGCTAGTTCTAGAAGCCAGGCCCCACGCTTTGAGTCAGGTTCTGGGTGCAGAGGTTCCTGAAGCTGTCTCTAGTCCTGGCCCTAAGAAGTGGTGCTCACTGGGGAAGCTGGCCGTGGCCTGCTCTTTCCCTTTTCCTCAGCTCCCTCAGCCTTTTCCTCTGAGTTTTTAACCCATTGCTGCTCTTCATGCTGAGAACCAAGAGTTTCCAAGAGAAGCAAGAACACTGCCTTGCCGAATCGCCGGCTGTAATCTCTACATAATAGATTTACGAAAGCCCCTGAGCTTCCCAGCCCAAAGGTCCCACAGCTATGCTTCAGAGCCAGCTGGCTTGGGTCTGGATGTCCAGCCTCCCTGCTGAGGGTACCTGCGTCCATCGTGATACCCGCTTACTTCCAGGAAAATTGGGTGGAGACTCAGACACACTTTTCTTCAAAGTTAGGAATAGGAGATGATTTATTAACAAAGTATCAGGGAGAAAAACTAGATAATCTTCCTCCCCAGCTGCTGCAAGTGGTGGGGTCCTCCCCACTGAGGGGGGAGCTCTCATTCTCCCAATGGGCAGAGGCACGGTGCGGCACGGGTCAGGGGAGCTCTGATTGCTCTTAGGAAGGCATGCTTGCTTCTGTGTGAAGGCTGGCTGCACCTTGGGAGCCATGCCCAGGAAGGTCCCAGGTCACAAGGCCAATGTGCACTGGTAAACTGCACTGTACCAGGGTGTCCTGAGACAGTCACCTGGGACCGCTGCATCTAGGACAGGCTGTGGTGTTGGCAAGTCAGCCAAAGCCCAGTGCCCTCCGGCGGGCTTGAGTCACCCCCAGCGCTGCAAGGCTTCAGCCGCCCCCTTCGCAGTGCCTGAGGCAGACCTGTGCCTGGGCCTGCTCACCTTCACCCGTCTCTTCCAGCCTTTGTGGTTCTGAGGGCTCTCTGTCGGTGAGTCTTAATGCATATTTACACGTGTACTTAAAATATTAATATTTAAAATGTAATTAAAAGATTTAAACCCATTTTAAGGCTAGGAGAGAGACAGCAGTGGCTGTCTGCAGCATTCAAATTCTAGGAGAACTCGGGCTGGGACACGCCCACTTTGCTCTTGAGCAGACTCAGTGGCATGACCAGCGCGGACAGCGTGCTTGGTGCTTCTACCACTTCTGAACCAAAGCCGGAGGCTGGGATAGAAGGGCCTGGGAGCCAGTGGCTAGCACAACCTGGCCTGGAAGGAGCTGCCTATCCCAGGCCGCAGCACAGAAGGGTGAGTCCCGGCTGGGGACAGAGACCCACCTGCTCTGTGCCCAGCCACGTTCTCCTCTAGGACAGTTTCCCTCAACCTCAACACTGTTGACATTGGGGACAGCACACCCAGTGGGACTAACCCCTGCTGCTTTGCAGGGTGACGAGCAGCACCCCAGCCCTCTCCCTGCTGGGCAGGAGCATCTCTCCTTGCCCCCAGCTCTACCAGCCAGGGACATGGCCAGACATGGCCAGAAACCCATGGGGGACAAACCTCATTGAGGACCATGGGTCCAGGAAGCCCCCACGCTGCTGCCTGGCCTTGCGACCTGCCTGAGCAGTGGGTTGAGGCAATGGAAGAGGCACCTTCCCAGAGGAGGCAGGAGCCGCCTGCTCCCTGGCTGCACCCAGGCGGTGGCAGAAGCATGGGGGACTGCTGAGATGCCTGTGGAAGAGGGAGCAGGGAGCCTGGCCCGTCTCATTGACTCCAGACGGCTGGACACCGATGGAACCAGGCTTCCTCTCCTCTCCCCACCAGAGTGTTCTAAATGCCCCACTCATTCACTGTCCTTCTGATGGACACAGCATAGGAGGCCACTGGGGCACATTCAAGCCAACCATCAGCCTGAGAATGAGAGGATTCCTCTCACGGGGTCTCTGGGAAGGTTCTAAGTGAACTACCTGTGTCGTCTCGTCTAGAACACTCAGCCCAGATGCCATCAGGAAAGAGGGAGAAGACACAGTGGCCGCAACAACCCTCGATGTCCAAGCTCACCCTGTGGAGCCCGGCTGCCTGCAGGCAGGCCCTGCACCCAGCTCGTTCAATCTCCCAAATGCCACGCCACTGCTCTGTTTCTAACTATTTACCCAATGCCATCAGCAAGGAGTGTTTTCCATAATCACAAAGTACTTTAAAAACTTACTGAGAAAATATACAATTTACCAAGAAAAGAAAGAGCAAAAGACCTGAACTCAGAGTTCACAGAAAAAGTACAAAGCTGGGCTTGGAAATCCAAGTGGCTCTGGAGGCTGAGGCAAGAGGATTACAAGTTCAAGGCCAGCCTCAGTAACTGAGTGAGGCCAGCAAATGACTGCAGCACAGGTGAGGCCCAAGCACTTGCAGAGTCACCCTGGCTTTATGTCATCCACAGGCAGAATGCAGTGACTACAGTTAGGAGCAGAAAAGCCTGCTGCTGCCCATCTCTCCTGAGCACAGGAAAAATGGCCTGGGGTTCTACTGGCTCCCAAAACTCACCTGGAGAAACTCCTTCACAGGGGTCAAGGTTCCTGGGGGTCCACCCACGCTTGCCTGAGATCCGCCCTACACGTGTGTCCTGTACTTGATCTGGCCGTTCCTCTATCACTTCTAACACTCTGTTCCTGTGAAGCACCAGATCACTGTCTTCCCGACAAGGGAAAAGCAGCCCGCCACCACCCCAAGAACCAGGGGGCTCGGTGTTTTACTTTTAAATTAACTTTAAATTGCATATTGATTCCAGCCCTATGAAATTAGCAAACAGAGCACTGCATTTAAATAAATTAGAATAATCAAGCTCCTGTGTTTGAATTAAAGCTTTTTATTGCATGATTTGAGGGAATACTATAAAACCTCATTAATTTGTGTGCCACTAATTTGTAATTTACAATGAAGCAAACCAGGGAGGGTGGGGTGGGTGTGGGTGGCAGAGGGCGCTTGCTTGCAAACCCCTTCCAGGCAAATGCTGGCCAGAGTGTGAACAAGGTGTCCAGGGCTGATCTAAACACTTAAGAAAATAAACTTTCAAATACCTTTTAGAGGCATCATTTACATGCATACAATTTATATGCTAATTACAAATCATTCCAGTCTCCAGTCCATTCACTAAAATAATTCCCTTGAGAACTGGGCTTTCTTTTTCATTTCTTTTCTTTTTTCTTTTCTTTTTTTTTTTCTTTTTTTGGCCTGGATTAAGTTATTATTATATTTGAAAGTAACAAATGCATGTCCACTAACATTTTTACTAATTTGAATAGAATCTGTTGAATTAGTTTAAATTAGTAAAATCCCCTTGTTTCCTAAGGGTCGCTTTTACTTTTTCTTTTGCATTCTAATGTGAATCTAAAAGGCTGAGGACAATGCCCCTCCCTAAATCAGAACTCCCAGCATGGGTGCAGGACTAGCTGGAAGCTGAGGGTAGGAGGCAAACTCTGGAGTCCTGGACCTGAAACTCAATTTTCTAGAAGGTGTGTGTGTGTGTGTGTGTGTGTATGGGTGTGCGTGTAAAATACAGTCAATAAATATGTGATCCTGATACTAATTTTAAATTCCCGAATTATCAGCTGAGGTCATAATCCGTATCTCAATCAAAGATTTTTCTCTCAAATCCAGGCCTATGACACTCACTGTGCCAAAAAAAAATGGTCTCAACCATTTAGGTTGTAGCTGCACCAGTAAGTAGATTTTCCAGGTATTGACAAATCAGCAGAAATGTAGGTCTGCGTGACCTCTCCCACCCCCCTGCCTCCACAGGCCGCTGCAATCGCTGTGCTCTGGCAGGACAGGGAGACAGAGGAGGGGCACAACCTGCAAGCTGGCTATGCCCAAACAGCACTGACCACACCTGGACACCAGCTCTTCCATCCCCACTGTATTTACTTTACTCATTGGGTTACAGAATAAAATCCACACCACTGACAAGCAGCCTCCTCTAAGCCCTGTGGATCTTGTATTGCACCTAAGGGCGCAGCTTTGACAGTTGATATAATCAAGCAAAGACCTGCTCACAAGAGAGAGCTGGAGTGCAGGGGACCTAGCCACTGCTTGGAATTTCAGTCTTACGCAACACAATTATTCTTATGTGAAATATAATTAATGAAGAAAACGCTCAGATGTGTGGGCTAGGAAGGCAAATATAACCATCCTTTATTGTGCCTTCAAGGTTAGAATTATTACAGCACTTACAGTTTTATTATAATGACCCATAATGAGGCTGCACACATGTGATCCGGCGACGTGCTTCTGGTGACGGCGCTCCGAATGCCTCATTAAGTATTTTAGTATGTATTTATGTGATTTCTGCTCTGCCTCCCGGTTTTGGTGGCAGCACAGCCCATGTAAAGGCATATGTACATATTTTAATAAAAATACTATCATTAGAGATCATAAAATGATTACAATGAAAAGATATTAAGGTGTCACAGCCGTATAACTCATTGCTTTTATGCACTCCCGTCCTGAATTGCTTTATGGCCGATCATAAACCTATTAAACCACCTGTAATAAAGGATTGTAATTAGTGATCAAGCCTTGTTGCTCAGTGAGCCAGTACAGTCATACTTACTTTGAGTTTTATTGAAAGTAATCAAGACAAAACCTTCAGCAATGTCAAAGAGTGTGACAGCAGCCTGCGCTCCTGCCTTCACCCTGAGAGGGTGGCCCTGCTCCACCTCACTCTGCTGCTGGGAGGGAGGCTTCGGTTTGTTTGGCTTTCTGTTGTTTGTTTTGCTTGCCCACGGAGGGGCAGGAAGCAGCATTCCAAGGTAAAGATAAGCTGGCAATGCTCCCTGCCTTCCCACAGTTTGGCCCTGCTGTGGGGGCGTCCATGTCCTCCTGCTGCCGCTTTGGCAGGCAGTACGCAGCCCTGGGCCTGCTCTGCCTGCAGCCAGACCCTGGGGAGAGGGTGTCCTTAGAGTCGGCTGCTGTGGATCTGGCCAAGGTGGGAGCGAAGAGCCAGGAAAGGAGAACCAAGTGGGCGACGTCTCCAGCTCCTGAATCAAGTTGACTTTTCCTGGACAGCCTTGGTTGAACGTGCGCATCACTTCCAGAGGCATGAAAGGGCGCGCGCTAATCCACACAGCTCCCGTGGCCGCTTCATACCAGTGCGTCTGCCTCCCAGTGGCTCAGGAGGTTAAGATAGGGGAGTTTACATGAAGGGAGTTAGGAGTCTCCAGACAGAAAACTGCATTTAAATGCAAGAGCATCCTGGGCCTCTGGAGAACTGGGCAGGGCTGAGGCAGCCCGGCCACGTCCCTTCCTGTGGAGCTCTAGCATCCTTCAGGCTGTAAGCTACAGAAAGAGGGTTAAGCTTCTGCACTGCCTGGCCCATCCCTGCTGTGGGAAGAGCATAACAGCCATGCACTCACTTGTGTGCAACTTGGATAAACCAAAGGGTCACACAAATATAGGAGCAGCAGCAGGCCTGAGCCTTGGTCCCCACGGCGCCTCACGGCGGCGGGCTGCGCAGTCTAGTACACTTGGGCTCTTCAGGGTTTGCAGCCAGATCAGAAGGGTAGAGTTTCTGCCAACCGCTGATGGGGACAGCTCTGCAGGTTGGAGGGAGACAGGCACCAGTCCTGTGACTACTCGCAGTGTCTGGGCTGTTCCCTGACCGCACTGCCCTGCTGCTTTCCCCAGAAACAAGGCCAGTGGGGGTGGCACCTAGCACCCTGCCAGGGCTGCAGGATGGGGACCCATCCCCAGGTGGTCTTCTGGGGGCTCATGTCCATTACCGTCACCGTTACCTAGTCACTGTCTCCGGGCCCACACTGTCTTCACGTAGACACAGCCGACGCTCTGCAGGGCCTTACACCTGGCGGTATTTCCTGTCTATAGGTGGGCGCGCCATGGCAATGGCAAGCCCAGGCTCCCAGTGAGAGGGCTGCATAGCTTCAAGTGGCCAAAGCTTTCTAGGTTGAAGGATCCACTATCACAGTCTTTGTGAACGGATTCTTTTGCTGGATACATTTGAGCCCGATGCTGTGGCCTGTTGTCTCTGAACCACCATGGCTCTTTGCTTTCCGAGACGAGCAGAGGCTGGGACACCTGCGTGCTCCGCCCTGCGATGGAAGGACCAAGGTTGGGTCAAGAGGTGGCGTGGGGGCTGGATGCTTGGGTGAGGGTCCCGTTCACAAGCACAGCAGCTCCCTGACCTGACCCACTTGCCTGACTGTGGATACCAATGCACACCAACTTCACGGCAAACTAAAAAATATTCGCAGCAGGATTTGAAACTCTTCGGTGAAAGTGAGGAGCTACTTGCTGTCGCTTAAAGCCATCAAAACTCCCCCCAAATGTGAAAGAATAAGCAGATGTTTGTTAGAGATTTAATTGCAAAAATGTCTAATGATTTTCTTTTCAAACCTCTAGTGCTTTCTCCACCCTTCCTGTTCAAACAGACTCTACACTTTGGCAATTTCCAAGCAGTTAAAGTTAGAATTACTTGCCAATCTCAGAAACGCGGAGCCCCGTCCAAGGCCTGTCCACACGTTGTTTATTTTTCTCCTAATGAAAACTATGACAAGCAAATAAACGGAAAGGGAAGCATAAATTAGAGTCCATAGCCGCAGAGCAGCTCGCGTTTGAAGACTGCGCTTCAGAAGATGTGCTTTGGAGGACGCCCGCTTCAGTCCTTAAACTTGTCTGGCTCTGACTGCGTGTGGTTCCTCTGAAGGACGACTCATCCCGTGTCATCAGAAGGGGTGTTTGATGTGCCTCAGCATCACAAATTATTTGTGTTGGATTTATTTCAGTGAATTCCCTTCTCCTTCTGGTTTCCAGAGAGTGAGCCCTAGGTTCCCAAACATCATGGAAATGACCAGATCTGAGAGACATTAGATCCACAACAAAGGGAGTGACCAGAGCAGTTACATTGCCTTTTGAACAACAAGTCAACATAGAAGTAAATGACAGTTAATCACAAATTACATTCTGGTCGGGGCTGAGCAAGAGGCTTCTCCTCTTGAATAATGATCTGGCCCTCGGGCACGCACCTGCCTGCAGAGGACCCTATCAGGGGAGGCTGGGGGCTGCACACGTTTCAAAACAAGCTGCTAAACACGAAGCTTATTGGATGAGAGATTTAGGGAAAAGCACTCAGATCTCCAGAGGCTGCTGCTGGAGCAAAGAGGGATTTCAGGAGGATAGGTCACCAGTCCCTGCAGGACCCAGCACTGGTCTGCAAGGGCTGGTAAGGAGGCTGGAGGGGCCCAGGGAGCCAGAGGTGCTGGGGTCCCAGTGGCTTCCCAAGCAGGAGAGGCGCAATCTGCCCGTGCTGCTGGGACTCCTCGCAGCCCACGGATACCAAGATGCACTCGGAGTGTGTATATTTTTATTTAAATCAGAAAAGGATTTTCATCACCACCAGCAGATACTTTGATCTACTAATAATGTTTTACCTTTCTTTTAGTTTAAACAGCCAATGATTTTATTACATTTTAAGTCAAATTTCAAGTTAATACACTTTCAAAAATAAGACAATGTCGAGAATAATTAATGTCCTGTTGGTGCATTGAAAAGACCTTGGTTTTTTGTAATTCACTAAAGCAATTTCTATTCATTTAGTTGAGCTAAATGCTTATTGTTAAAGACAAAAGACCCAACAGTTTGACATTGAGCTCATTATGTAAGTTGGAAACATTGCAACCCAAGGCCACACGGAGGGCCACAAAGCCCAGGACTGGGGGTGGGGAGGGCATCTGGGGATTGAAATGCAGACCACACGTCTCTGGACTCTCCATTTAGACTGATTAAAACTTCAAAACAAAGCTCTTTGGAAACAGCAGGAGGACCATTGGGGTGGTGGGGCAATCTGTAAACCCTGGGAACTTCAATGGGTCTCTCTCCTTTCTCCCTCCTTTTCTCGAGGGCTTTAGTAGCCAGATTATACTTCCAAGCTGATTCGTAAAATTATTTACAATTTTAAAGAAATTATTTACAAACCCATGATGAAACTGTACTTTCTGCAAGGACTGGAGGCTCTGAGGTGGCAGGGACTTCTTGTGTCAGGCCAGCAACGCAGATCCTGAGCCCAACCTGTACTGCATTTTTTTGTACAAGGTCTGTGCTCTCAGTCTGTGGGCAGTGCTGGACTGGCCGCAGAAAGAAGCTCCCTTCACACGTAAGGAACAAGGGTTCATCCAATCCAGTCTCTCGTGGGGGTAAGAAAACGTGATACACAGCTTACTTTTTTGGCGGGAGGAATGTTCTGCTGCAGTAACATGAGCTTCCTGGGTGACATCTGAGCTTCCCAAAGACAAAGGCTAGATTAGGTCTCACAGAGATCACATTAAAATCAGAATGTTCCTTTTCTGTCCACCCAAAAAGAATACCTGGGGATGCTGAGGGTGTGGCTAGGGGTAGAGTGCCTGCCTCTGGCCCTGGGCTCCAACTGCAGCAATATAAAAAATAATACCTGGAGGTTTTCGGTGTGAAACAGAACCAAAGAAGCCATGAAGTCCCTGGGGGTACCCCTGAAAGGCCACACACTAAAAATTTTGCTTTCATGCCACAACATTTAAAAACCTGTCTTTAGTAATCTTCTGTTAAAATTAGTTTGAAGAACAACTGTGCCTGTGGAGTGATGGGGGAGTCACCTTATCACTGGTAGGGTGTTGCTGACCCAATGACAGTGGCACTCAGATCTGTCCCTTCAACTGCTCAGGAGGGATGTGGCCCGCCCCCCTTCCTGGATCCTGGGGAGCCAGGCAGGAGGCAAAAGCACTTAACCCTCCTAGCCCCTGTCCCTCTGAGCTTCACACAGCCTCTGTCAAGTGTGGGCAGCCTTCTGAGTGACAGCTGATCTGTATGGCCAAGGAAACTGCCACCAGGATAAGCAGGAAGCAGGCTGCCCCAGCACTGCTGAACCGTGTCATGAGGGAATGTGAGGAAGGGCCTTGAGACAGGCCTGGATGAGCCCCTCAAGCGTCTTCAGGAGGCCCATGGCTGCTGGCTTGGGCTTCCGCCTGCAGGAGAGGCAGGGACTCACCCACCCGGCCAGGGCTCTTCTCCTTGCAAAACCTCCTGGAGGGAGCTCTCAACCAGAGCTGAGCAAGGAGGCAGTGCCTGCTGTCCAACAGCAGGTGCTCTTGGTGTACCCTTGCTAAGCTGGACTCCCAGGGGCCTCACTCTGCTGTTCCCCTGGGGACCCTCACTCTACTGTTCCCCTGGGTGACCTCACTGTACTGTTCCCCTGGGTGACCTCACTGT
>PVKS010018128.1:0-17517 GCA_004027875.1 Aplodontia rufa
AGGGAGAGAGACAGAAAGAATCGATTTTATTTATTTTTTCATGTGGCTTTTGTTGCTCCGACACTTAGTTGTGTTCATGGGTGCTGGGGTTTGAACCTATGTGTTGGTGCATGCTGGGCAAGTGCATGTCAACTTACCAGTTTTGTACTAACATTACCTGTCTGACTTATGTTGGCATATATGGAAAAAGTGCATGCAGAAACTTCCTGAATTAATCTGTCATTGCTCACATTTATTTGCCATGGCTCTTTCTCTACTTCCCCCAGTGCCTGGTCCATCACCATATCCTGCTCAACCTTAGGCCCTTTTTTCTTACTGGTTTTGGGAACTTGTTACCATTTTTTTTTGTAACCCATTTTGTTTTCATAGTTTTCCTACCTTTCAAGTTCCTTATAAGCACCTTCTTAACTCAGATCCAAGATGCTCCATTATTTTTCTGAATTTTCCTCTTTCTCCATCTTCCTTGACTATTTGCTGGGTAGGCCAGCTCTAAGCTCCTTCCTGTTGTCCTGTTTCAGTCCCATAACACATTACCCTAGGGTCTGTGTTTGTGCTTAATGTCTATCCACCAAAAAAAAGTTATAACCCCTAAGGCCCTAACTAACGATTCAATCCAGTGGCCTGGTAAATTGCCATAGAGGGGCACACATCTCAATGTAAGAATGAGGTGGATCTGCAAGGACACACTCATGTTTCCTGATTCCACTGCCTTTTTTCCCCTTGAATTTCAAAAGAGCACCTGGTAAGATTTGGAGGAGAAAAGTAAAGGTCAAAGTGTTTATAAAACTTTCTCTCCTACTGTCCTTCTGGGAAATCTGCAATCTCAAAAATGTCAAAATGACTCACATCATTTACCAAGCAGCATGACGGAGCTTAGACTGAATTTAAAGGCCAATCTGGAGGATCTGGGATTGACTGCAGGTACTTTAATAGAAAAATAATCATGAAAAGAAAATTCTGAGTGTGCCTGACAATCATAGATAAAATTTCCCAGTGACCACATACATGCGAATCTGATATCTTTCAGAAGTTAGGAGATGAACTCTGAAAAAAAATAGATACCTGCTTCTAGGTGAATCAAAGGACACAAAGCAGACCTCATGATAGGCTTAATCATCACAGTACAAGGACTAGAGGGAAAAAGAAAACATTTCTACCATATTTCAATAGCAAAAGTTGGGAGAAACTTTTTTTTCATATATGCCTACTTACAGTCACCAAAAGCCATGTGATGTTGATGTTTCAAAGCAGTTAGGCAAAGAAGTAGCTACTCCACATGACACAAAAACTCCCCCAGAAACTTTTTTTAACATGGAACAATATACCGCCTGGAATCTTTCACAGCATCTTCATAGAGTTTTTTCCCTGTTAGTGTTTGTGTGTGTTTGCGTGTGTGTGTTGGTGTGTCATGTATAAGTGCAGCACACACAATCATTCATTTCTCTTTCTACTTTGATATACTGTCCTTGTGCAAACAGATAAACGGTGAAGACTTTGGATAGTTTGGCAAGAAAAAGAAGATTGGTATGTATTTGTTACATAGAACTGAAATGATTTGATCTCTGTGGGTGCTATGGTTTGAATAAGTATCCCACAAATACCCAAGTGTTAAAGTTTGATCCCTAGCCCCTGAATGGCACTATAAGAAGTTGGATGGAATCTTTAAGAGGTAGAGGCTCCTGGGAGGTTCTCTGGTCATTGGGGCCATTAGGACAAAATTTTGCATCCCAGACAGGATGTGAACAAAATTTGTTCCTTCATGCACTCCTGCCATTAAGTATTTACCACCCCACTGTAGACCCAAAGGCAACAGGGACAGCTGATCATGAATCAAACCTTCAAATATCTGAGTCAAAACAAAACAACTTTACAGTTGGTAAGTTGATTATCTCAGATATGTTGTTACAGTAACCGAAAACTGACTACCACTAGGCATGGCTCTTCCCCTCAAAAGGATTCAGATATCTAACTACAGGAAGGTTGTTCTACCATATATCTTAAAATCCAACTTTGGATCATTTTGATGAGTATTTTCAGAGTGTACACTTTTATCATTGAACATAAAAATAGTGTAATAGGTGAATGTAGTCAAGGAATTAAGAAAGTTATGGATTGTAAAAGAATACATAGGGGGGCTACAGTCATCTTAGGTATTTTCTTTTCCCCCACCTCCACTTCCAACTGGCTTGGTGGTTGAGGTCCAGCTGTTCCTTATGAGTTTTCCAGTTGAATCAGATATTGACATATCCGGACATTCAGAGATGTACCTTCACTTCAGGAGATACGAAAATGATAAAAAAAAAATGCTCAGCCTGGCTTCCTTTGCAGAGCAAATGTTCATCTTCTGTTCTCAGAAGAGCCTCTGGAAATGGCCTGGAAATTCACAGCATCCTTCTGAGGCCAGTCAACACCAAGACTGGACACTAATGTGGACTGATGCCCTGGGATCCGATCCACAGGAAAATGTGGTTTCCTTCTGACAGCACACAGCTGCCTTCCACCACATCTCCAGGGAGTTCTTCTGGGTGTTCTCTGATGCCTGTCAGATATTTGAAGCTCAATAAACAGCTTTCTTATAGCTGAAGTTAATTTGGACACTCTTGTTCACACTCTCAGAAAACAGCTTCCTGCCTTCTGGCCTTGGCTGTCCCTGTGTTGGCCAGATGTCCCTGTTGGCTGATGCTGGAGCTCAGCTTTGTCTTCCTTAGATTCATCCCCCAAACATTCCTCACTCCAGAACCTTCTGCTCTCAGCCCCAGGGAGTGAATACCACCAGGCTAAGACAACCCAGTCTAAAGGAACTCATCACAAACTCAGGAAAGCAGAGCCCAGATGGCAATGCCACCGAAACTTGAATTTTTTCCTTAATTGAGAGATTTATTATAGAACCATACAAGAAACTTGAATTGTACTTTCACTCTTCCAGTGTTTCCCTCCTTATTAAAGTTATGCCTCTACTAAGAAACAAGATATGTCCTCATGATACTTGACCACAGTACCTCCATGATTCAGGGCAGGTTGCCTTCCTAATCCAAAAGTTCAAAATCTGAAATATCCCCAAATCTGAAACTTCCAAAGAACCCACATGATACGCAAGTGGGAAATTCCATGCCTGGCCTCATGTAGTTGGTTGCAGTTGAAACACCAGGTAAAAGTACACTAAAAGTACTATGCAAAGTTACCTTCAGGTCATGTGTAGCAACCACATGTGAAATACAAAGGAATTTTGTGTTTAGACTTGGATCTCATCCTCAACATAGTTTTGTCATATATATGCAAATATTCCAAAATTTAAAAGAAAAGTCTAAAATTCAAAACACTCTGTTCCCAAGCATTTCCAGAAAAGAATAGCTAACCTGTACCAGAACTAGAACTGAAATGCGGGTACAAGACATGCTCTTGCTCACCAGGCTTAGTGTGGGGAGGTGTGGTCCTGCTGGAGTCTAGGAAGGAAAACTATCCTCACGTTCATGTGCCTAGGTTGGGTGGCCCTGGGGCACAGCAATCAGTCTGACAGCCCAGCTGTGCCCATCATGGTGCTCAACTCTTGCACTCACAGAGATGTGCATTCACTGATGTCCCTTCTTCTGCATCCCTGTGTCTCATGTCTATCACAATAAAATATAATGGCAACCATGTATGCCATGTATGGAGCTTCGTCTTAATAAGAAGAGCAAATGGTGCTGGCTGATATAGTGGCCCTTATTGGAAATGCTAAGAGCAAGAAGGGTTTCAGATTTGGGACTTTTGTATTTGGGAATATTTATGTATATTTAATGAGGTATCAGCCAAGTCTAAACACAAAATTCATGTATGTTTCATATACATGTTATGCACATAGTCTCAAGGTAATTTTATACAATATTTTTAACAATCTTGTGCATGAAACAGTTTATATAATGGAACTTTTCAACTGTGTTACATGCTTGTGCTCAAAAAGTTTCAGATTTGTAACATTTCAGATTTTCAACACATTTAAGTAGCACAAACACAAGTTATCCTAAGCAAAGTACACACTTTCACATTAAAATTTTACCCCTAAACACAGTGCCCCCCACAATTTTGTATGATATGTATCCTCACAAAATAAAAAATAAAAAAATAAAAATTCAGATTGCATAGGTATCTGAACTTGTATAACATATTTTGTAAGTGGCAGAAAGGGGATCTGAACCCAGGAAGTCAAATAGCTAATTCCAGAGGCCCTGAGGATTTTGCATATTTTATTATTTATTTATTTATTTATTTATAGGTAAGAATAAAAATAAGAACAGAATGGATAGCTACAGGGTTGGAAGATGGATCTGTGGCCTTTGTCACTTCATCCTTTAATAAGCCACATAGGGCTGGAGTGGTGTCTCAGTGTTTACGGTGCTTGCCTGCCACGTGCAAAGATGCGAGTTCAAACCCCAGCACCACATGCTCAAAAAAGTCTTGGAGCAATGAAGGCCACATGGAAACCTAAATAAAATTGATTCTCTTTTTCTCTCTCTCTCTCTCTCTCTCTCTCTCTCACTGTCCTTCTCTCTTAAGAATAAAAAAACAAGCCATTTAAATAATATCAGTCGATATTTTCACATTTAATAGGATTTCATTGGTGTAAACATAAACACATTTTTAGTCTCAGGATGTTTGAAATAATGGATGTGGATTGTTGGTTTTCTTTTTCCTAAATGCAGATTACAGAAGCAGCCAGTTTTTAAGGCAAGGCCGAAGGCCTTGGAGAACCAAGCATAGAGAAGCACTTTTGTTTTTATTGTGCCTGGACTCTAGGAACAACTTTTTTTTTCCTACTTGTACATAAGGTTCAAGGAGACCTCAGATAATGCATTATACTTCCGCATTAAAGATTTAGGCTTTCTAAAAATAAGAAACCAATTAGCCTTAAATGGAAAGAATAATTTCAAATACTTCAGAGATATAAAGGAACTTACGCATTTTCTAAAATCTTCATCTGTTCTGAGATTGAATATCCATATCTTTTTAAACCAGAAAGAAAGTACAGGCTAATGCTCAGGATTCTGCAAAGCAGTAGTGGCTACCAACCCTGCCTCACAAACCCTGGATGGCCCTAGGTGCCACAACGGGCTGGGGGCAGGCTCCGGTCCCCTTCTGCCCTTACTAGAATAGTAAAGTTTACTAATCTTCTACAGAGGATGATCAGCTTCAGGCTAGAAGTCGAGATCAGCAAAACTCTGCTCTTCAAGTTCTTCAGCTGGCTCTCTACAGACACTCGTATCCTCTGACATTGAAATCTTAAATGTATTGTGTGTGTGTATGTGTATGTACCTATGTATATGTAATCGTTTTAAGGAAACAAAGTTGGAGAATTTCACAATATGCAAAGTACTTATTTAATAAATTCATTTCAGTTCTCCTCAGGATCACTAAATGCTTAGTAATCCTAGATCAGATGGACCTATGGCCAACTTGCACTGGAAATCACCATCCGTTGCTCTTATAGGACGTGGCTCCATTCATAGCTACCACCTTATTTCGCTATCAGGAGCACAGATGCAATGAGAAGTCAAACATTTTGCCCCCTTCAAGCATCCCCCTGACTTGAAGCAGAGTGAGACCCCATCCCAAGCACTCTCAGGTCACCCCCGAGGGCACAAGGACAGCAGCTCTCCCAGACCAGCAGGGTGGTGGTCTTTGGAATATAGCTGGAGATGAGCTGTGTACATTGTGTTCCAGCTTGCACACACAAGTTAGGCAGCACTGTCTCCTGGACAAAACCAGAATTATGGCATGAAAAGCCAACAAAAATGACAGATGCTCCTTCTCTTGGGTTCCTGTCACAGAGACCAAAGCATCCGGTGTCACAGCGGCAAGCGACAGCATCAACCCTGGAGCCCGTCGCAGCAGCTCACTTGCAGGAACAAGACCACTGCCTGTTTTCACATTTGAATATTGCCAGCCTCCTGCCGATGCACTAAAGCTCCTGCCAAGACCTGTGAGCATCACTGATGCTTCTGAAGAACCCAAGGGTTTGTTCCTGGAAGTCCTGAGAGACACAGGGATGCAGAGGAAAAGAGTGTCAGTTAGTGCACAGGTCTGTGGGTGCAGGAGCTGAGCACCTCGGTCACAGGAGGAATCCACTGGCCTAGCCTGGCCAGGATGGTTTCCTAGAAAGCCAGCCAGGTGTCCAATGATGCAACATGACTAAGAGGAACAACTACAAGGCCCAGGCTCTGGAGTCTTCTTCCACACCTCCATACCAGCCATTTTTATCTGTGTGTTTGGAGGCAAGCTTTGGCTTACTAATAAATGGAACTGGAGGAAATCATGCCTATGTGAGAGACAAAGTGCTCCAGACCCTGAGTGAAATGATTTGACTCAGGCTATGACAATAAGAAAAATGTTCCTGGCTGACAAATGTGGGTTTATGAAAAAATATAAACAAGAACGCAATTGAGAATCTTCCAGGTGTCTAAAGGGAGGGTGGAGGTGGGTCTTCTCTGAGAATAGGGGAACGTTCTCCTGCGCCTAGCCATTGCTGCAAAGCAAAATAGAAAAACTCAAGTATTAGATCCATACAACAAAAATGCAAAATGTTAACATTTATGAGATACAGTTGCAAGATACTTCAGAAGATATTTGAACAAGCTATGCTGCATACATGAACAAAAACGTAAATGTTTAATCCCAATGTCAAATATTTTGAAGAATAACAAGGGATGATAGGAAGGGAGGAGAAGGGGAAATGTTGGAGCTGAGATAAGGCAAGGTACATTCCAAGCAGTTATAAATGTCACTGTATGTACTATAGCCATATATATATATATATAAAATATTCTTCATAGGTATAAGAATTAAGTCACTGTATTCGGGTTTTTTAGGAACAATATAGGACCCAGAAGAAAGGCAAGGGATCACGGGACGGGAGGAGGGAGGTAGAGGGATGTGTGGGAGGGGATATTGAACAAATTATATTGCTGAATTGTGTGCATCTAGCAATAGGTGACAACTAATCCCAACATTATGTAAAACTATAATGCACTAATAAAAATAAATCACAAAAAAGGGTGAAGGGTTTCTTAACCAGGGCTGTTGTTCCCAGAGCACAGGGCACAGACTCAGGTAGGCTCAACACTGTTGTCTACCTCACAAACATTTGTTAATGTACACTATGTTTATGTTATTTATTGGTTTTTAAATTTCATGATTGGGTGTGTATGTGTGTGTGTGTGTGTATACATATATATGTATATGCGGCATTTTCATAATCCACTCATCCAATGAAGGAAACTTAAGTTCTTTCTATTTCTTGGCTATTATGAACAATGCTACAATAAACCTTGGATGCTTGGAGTGCAAATGTCTTTTTAACATACTGATTTAATTTCCTTTATGATTTCAAGAGTGAATTGCTGGATCTTATAGTAGTTCTACTTTTATTTTTCATTTTTTATTTGTTCAGGAATAAATGAAAATTATATGTATTTATGGTATACTACATAATACTTTGAAACATATATGCATGTGGAATAGCTAAAATTGGCTAATGCATGTAGCTATACCTCACATACTGCTTTTTTTGTGGAGTGAAAACACCTGAAGACACCTGGCTTAGAAATTTTGAAGTCTGCCATACATTGTTAACACACCATGGTCAACCATGTTGTATGATGGATCTGTTGATCACACTCAGTATTTAAGAGCATTGGAATCCACAACCCATGTGAAATGCCAAGTGCAGATCACACCACCCAAGCCACAGATGACTGTCTCAGAGCCTGCGCCAGCTCAGGGGCAGCCAACAACCAGTCAGCTGGTTATCAGCCTCCTCAGAGGGGGCTCTGGTCACACAGGGGCTCAATAACGGACCCAATCAGAGCCTTCCTCTCTCAGAAATTTGAATTGAAAACATACTGGGAGACTTTAGACCAGTGAGCCCAGAAGTTGACAAGTAGCATAGACAAAGACCAGGAGATGGCAAGCAGAAAAGGAGAATGGAAGAGAATGGAGGCAAGAGGCTGTTGAGGCTGGAGAGACCGGAGGACACTCCACCTGTAGTTAAATGCAAAAAAAAAAAAAAAAAAAAAAAAAAAAAAAAAAAAAAAGGAGAGAAAGAAAGAAATGCACCACAGTGGTATGTACGACATTTGTATTAATATTCCAAAACATACTCCTTATAGCTGCATAGCTGCCCCTTCCCCTGAAAAATCTAACTTGATTACTTAACATAGTTTATCTTAATTTTCTTACAAATTTTAGAATACACACAAAAATAAGAAAGAGAAACTTAAGTACTCCTGTGGTTTCACTAGCCAGAAAAAGAAATGGCATAATTTTGGTAGGCATTTTCTCCATCTTTATGTAGTTATGAGATATACTCATAGTTTATCAGATGCTTTAAAAATAAAATGAGCTCCTGATAAAATAAGCAAACATTAGAAAGCCATTCAAAATGCAAATTTGATCTATTTGAAAGACCCATTTAATTACAGTTTAGAGACCTAAGCTTTAAAATATCGTGGTATTGAAATATCATTTGCTTAAAGAAAGTCACAATTATTATAGGTTGATGAAAGGGGCTATTTTTTTTATCTAAATTGGTTTGATTTTGTTGCTGTTTTTATATTTCTAGTGTCTTTATTTCTAAAGCAAACTAAAAATTGATAAACATCAGCACCTCTAATGTTCTTGGAAATTTTATAGCTGCATGAAATTCTAAAATCTGAAAAACAAAACTATAACCTCTCTCTTTAGCGAAATTGAGGCTCCCCTGGGGAGCTTTCCATAACAGTTAGACAATCAGGAGGAAACTCTGAATTCCCACCTTTAATGACACCCACCCCCATTCAAACTGTCTCAGAAGCATGGACTTAGACCATAGCTGCAAACATTTGGGGTAGGAAGCAGAGACAGGGTGCAAATTGTAAACTATCGTTATTTTATTTATTAGGTGTTGATATATATCACCATGATATATATCACAATGAAGTGCATCTTGACACTTCATTGCTAAAGAGTCACTTCAGGGAAAGAGTGCATATTTCCCAGGATATAGGATAAATTACAGTCACAGTTCCACCTAGCATTAAAAAAAAGAAGTCTAACTCAAACTATCTTGCAGCCTCCTTCTTATCTCCAAAGTTTACAACTGAAAAGAGAAGGGAAAATTGCTGAACCCCGCATACCAAGAGGCAGTGACCTCCAATTACTTGAGAGAAGGGGGAGGGAGAGACAGCACCAGGGTGAGTAGCCCAGTTTTTATCCTCAGGATAAAGAAACAGGAGTCACCCAAGGAGCCGCAGAAGGTAAATGCCACAACCATGGGCCATCATCAATCTTTCTGAAAGCCTTTCTGAGCTTTAAAAGCCCATGATTTTTCAATTAGCCATTAAGATCACTGCTGCCATCTACTATAAGGTCTTCCCCTGGAGACGTTTGTAATAGATGAGAAAGGAACCTGGCCTGGAGATGAAAGGAGTCTTGGATGCTGGAGTCAGGAACCGCAGCTATCAAAGGGTTAACAACAGTTCTAACACATTACCCACCAGGAAGTGTGATGGCCTCAGGGGCGACCTGCCCTGCCCACTGGAAGGCTGCCAGCCCCAGTTCCATCAGGGGAGTGTATAGTTACAGTGCTTGACTAGCATGCATGAGTTCATATCCCAGCACCGTGTACACAACCAAGTGTCCAAGCAATGAAAGCCACATGAAAAACTAAGTAAACTTGATGCTCTCTGTCTGTCTGTTTCTCTCTCTCTCTCTCTCTCTCTCTGTCCCTCTATCTTTAAAAAAAAAAAAAGAAAGAAAGAAAGAAAGAGAAAGAACTACTCCACCACGCCACTGACCAGGGTACTTGCCAGCCATTACTGTTTACCTAAGAGGTATAAGAGGTACATGTGAATCCAAAGAAAATTTTTTTTTAAAAATTCTGGTTTTTTTTTCTCTATCCAAACAAATACAAGCTTAAATTCAAGTCCTCTCTTTTAACTTAAGCCTCAGTTTTTCACATCCATAAAATACATAAAATTCTTGTCCCACCTCCCTGGCTCAGATGCAGTCCTTCCCCTGAAAGAAACGAATGTCAATCAACAAATGTCAGTCCTGACCATTATAAACCCGGAAAAGGGAAGTCAATCAAATGTTGATCAATAAGACTGGTGACCAGCCAAGTAAGCATCCCTCATAAAAAAAAAAAAAAAAAGAATGAAATCATACCATTTTCAGCAACATGGATGGATGGAGCCAGAGGACATTATATTAATTGAAATAAGTCAGGCACACAAAAACAAATACTACAGATTCTCACTGAGAATCTGGAAGCTAAAAAGTTGATCAAATAATTAGAAAATAGACTGTGGTTAGTAGGGCCTAGGAAAGGTGTCAGGGATGGAGAGGTGAACAGAGGATGGTTAAGTGCGCATGGATGCTGATGGATAGGAGGAATAACTTCCAGTGTTCTACAGCACAGTAGTATCACAATGATTGATAACAATTAAATATTTCAAAATACATAGTAGAAAGGATTTTGAATGTTCCCAGCACAAAGAAATGATAAGTGTTTGAAGTGATAGACATGCAAATTACCCTATCTGTATACATGCATTGGGATGTCACATAAATATGGAAATATGTACCATTATAATATGTCAAGGAAAATTAAAAAATATATTTTAAAAAAACAGGTGACCTGACTTTGCCTCAGGACGCATGACTTCTCAACATGTGCTCACATCTCAATATAGATTTTTCCAGATATCCTGTGCAGGCCAGCATGAATTCTACTGAAAACATGGGCAACAACCTCAGTTTACAATTGTCCAGTGCCCACTGTGTGTCAGGCACCAAGAAGTAGCACCTGTCACCAGACGGCAGCAGCCAGCCCTCTGTCCCTTTCTGGTTATCTGCTTCCAATGCTATGACACAGTCTTTACGCCCTGTTCTGAATATGTTTAAAAAAAAAAACTTTACTTTTCAGATAATTTTGAGTCCTTTATGCCAACCAAACACTTGTGGGAAAACTTGAGTCAGGAATGGGGTCTCAAGACGTGGGAACAGTCAGTGTCACCATATGCGTGTGGTTCAGTCACTGAGACTGGGCTCATACACCAGGCTTGGGGTACTCAACAATAGGAAAAAGGGTTTTCTGATCCCAGTGAAAGTAGGAAGGGCCACATCTCCCTTTCCTTGTCCTAGCTCTTCAGTGATGACTCACAAGGAAAAGCACCACACGCTTGCCTCATTGTCACTTATTGGCACTTACCGGAAGACAGGCTCTGTGCTCTGCATGTTCTATTGGACATGAATTATTTTCTTCATTTTCCCAATAACCCTATGTTGGATCTTATTATTTTCCCACAATTTACAAATAAGGAAAGTGTGGCTCAATTAGGCAAAAGAAATAGCCCAGCATGGTCTAGAGCAACAGCTACAACCCAGGCATGACTGACCCTAAATCACAAACTAGAAACTGCTGTCCATCACTGTTTCTGCAGTTTTAGGGGATGACAATAACAGTGTATTATTAATTTGAGGATAGCACCCCTACCATCCAGCAGTAGCACTGGGCTGACTCAGACAACGAGGTGAGACTTGGCCCCACCTGGAGCAGCCCCCACCTACCTGACACCTTGCATGCCTGTCTAGGCCTCTTTGAGTCCCACCGGCAGGCACTCAGGCACCAGACCCCTGTCCAGAGCATCCCCTGCTCAGGACCACCTGGCAGAGGATCTCCACCTGGAGATCTCCCCTGCCTACCTGACACCCCACGTGTGTGTCAGGGCTTCTTTTAGTCCTGCCAGCAGGTGCTCGGGACATCACTTTTAGGACCCCCATCTGGAACAGCCCCTGCTTAGGACCAACTGGAGGGGGTTCCAAAGACAACCTAGGTTCAGATCTGCAACCTTGATCCTGGAACCAAAAGATGGAGCAAAATGGGGACCCAGACAGAAGTAGCATCTGGAAGAAGATGATCATCAAAAAGTGGTGGATGATCCAAACTTTTGACTTCCAAGGAAAAACCACCTGGAGAACTGCATACATTCCCCACAGGAAATCTTAGTTCAGAGATCCAGAAGAAGCTCTTCAAAAATGAAAATCAAACTAGGAGAGGTTCACCTCAAACTCACAAAAAGGATGCCACAGATAGGGACTGAGATGAAAACCTTGAAATCATCATCAATGATCTGATCACTAAAAGGAACGATGAACTAAAAGAAGATATAATGAAAGGACTAAGTGAGAAAATTCAAGAGATGAAAAACTCTATCATCAAAGAAATAGACATACTCAAAAAGGAAGTAACAGAGCTAAAATCTGAATTCAATGACATGAGAGGAACCATGGAAGAATTTAATAATAGACTAACTTCTATGGAAAACAGAACCTCAGCTCTTGAAGATGACAGACTGAGCAAGTTTGAGCACATGGATGACAAAAAACAAAACTCACAGAACACGAACAGAATTTTTAAACTGTCTGGGATGAAATGAGAAGAAACAATCTGAGAGTAATTGGGATACAGGACGAAACTGAAACACAAACGAGTGGTATAAAGAACATTCTCAATGAAATAATACTTACAGAAAATTTTTCCCATATAAAAATAGAGTCAGATATGCTCATCCAGGAAGTTTATAGGACACCCAACAGGCCTAATCAAATGAGAAGCTCACCTTGGCACACCATATTCAAAATGTACAACAGGAAAATCAAGAAAAGAATATTGAAAGCCACAAGAGAGAAACACCAAATCACATCCAGAGGCAAACCAATAAGATCTGACTTTTCAGCTCAGACTCTGGAAGCAGGAAGATCACAGAAGGAGATCTTTCAAAGACTGAATGAACACAACATACAGCCAAGAATACCATACCAGCAAAATTCAGCTTCAAATTTGAGGGGGGGAAAAGAACTTTTCATGATAAGAACAAATGCACCATCTGTGAACAGAAAGAAAGCATTCCAAAGAATCCTCAAAAATAAACTCCTAGTAGAAGAATGAGCAAACATTCATCAAAACTCACAAACACAGGAAATTTAATAAAGGTACATGCTATTACAGACAAAATTATTATAGACAAAATAGCACAGAATTTACTAATACAACACAATCACATAACTATTCTAACACTGGATGTAAATGGTCTCAACACACCAATCAAAATCACAGTTGAGCAGATTGGAAAAAAAAATCCAACAATATGTTACTTACAGGAAATCCACCTTACAGCCAATGACACCCACATATTAAGGGTGAAAGGAAGGGAAAAAATCTACCAGGCATATGGTCCAAGAAAGCAAGCTGGAGTTGCATTTCTTATATCTGACAAAGTGGATTTCAAACTCAAATTACTCAAAAGAGATGAAGAAGGGCACTAGGTCCTAGTAAAGGGAACAATACAGCAGGAAGAAATAACCATAGTAAATATATACTCTCCAAAGACTAATGACCCCAATTATATGGAAAAATTATTCCAAGACATAAAACCACTTATGGACCTCAACATGATAGTACTGGGAGACTTTAACACTCCTCTGTCATCAATAGAGAGATCATCAAAGCTAAATCAATCAATCAATCAATCTCCAGTCTAAACAACACCATAAATCAAACATACTTAACAGACATCAACAGAACATTCCAACCCAAATTGGCAGAGTATACCTTCTTCTAAGCAGCACATGGATCCTTCTCCAAAATAGATCATATTTTAATTCACAAAGGAAATCTCAGCAAATATAAAAAGTAGATATTATTCTGTGTATCCTATAAGATGATGATGCCATCACCCTAATAATTAATAGCAAAAACCATCGCACAAAACACACATATACCTGGAGATTGAATAACACCCTATTAAATGAAGAATGGATCCAAGATCACATGAGAACAGAATTTAAGGAATTCTTGGAAGAGAATGAGAATGAAGACACAATATATAGAAACCTTTGGGATAGCATGAAAGCATTCTTAAGGGGAAAATTTATTGCACTGAGTGTCCACATTAAGAATCAGGAGAGATCCCTAAGAAATAAGCTTATGCTCCAACTCAAATCTCTACAAAAGGAACAACAGTCTAATCCCAAAACCAGCAGAAACAGGAAATAATTAAGATCAAAGCTGAAATCAACAAAACTGAGACCAAAAAATAATAATAAAAAGAATCAATGAAACAAAGAGTTGATTCTTTGAAGAAATAAATAAAATTGACGGGCCCCTAGCTCATGTAACTAAAAGGAGAGAATCAAAGCAAATCAACAAAATCACCAATGAAAAGGGGCTGATCACCACAGACCCCACTGAAATCAAACAAATTATCAGAACATATTTTGAAAAACTATACTCCTCTAAATTGGATAATCTGGATGACATGGACAAATCTCCAAACTGACACGGGATGACATTGAAATCCTTAACAGCCCCCAAAACAGGCATCGAAATCCAGACAGCAATTAAAAGTCTTCCAAACAAGAAAAGCCCAGGACCTGATGAATTCCCCACTGAGTTTTAACACACCTTTGAAAAACACCTCTCCTTACGAGGCTATTCCAAGAAATTGAAAAAGAGAGAACTCTCCCAAACACGTTTTATGAAGCAACCATAACTCTGATACCAAAACCCAACAAAGACACATCAAAAAAGAAAACCTCAGACCAATATCCCGCATGAATATCAGCACAAAAATCCTAATAAAGTTCCCCCAAACCACATTCAAAAATACATCAAGAAGATAATTCATCATGATCAAGTGGGCTTCCATCCAGGTATGCAAGGTTGGTTCAACATACGCAAATCAATAAATGTGATCTGTCACTTCAAAAGAATTAAGGACAAAAACCATACAATCATCTCAACAGATTCAAAAAAGTCCTTCGATAAAAAAGATTAATGAAACGAAAAGAAAAAAAAAAGATATGTTATAGGAACGTTTTACTCAGAAAGCCTGCTTGTAGGCAGTGGCTTTCTGTCCAATAGCAATACTATGATTTATATTTAGCAACTCGACATGCTAGCAGACAGTAGCAAACTGACTTTGAAATATAATGAGGTAATTCATTTGTTAATTAGATAGATTTAAGCATACCACAATGTGTACGTACTTCAAAACATTATGCTGTACCCAATAAATCCATGCAATTTTACAAGTACATTTTAAAAACATAAATAAATTTTGGGGAAAAAAGAAAAAAATCCAGCACCCATTTATGCTCAAAACTCTAGAGAAAATATGGATCAAAGGAACTTAACTTTGTGAAGCCCATATATGCCTAAACCATCCACTAGTATAATACTAAATGGAGAAAAGTTGAAAGCATTTCCAGGAAACTTGGGAACAAGACAAGTCTGTCCACTTTCACTACTTTGAGTCAATGTAGTCCTTGAGACACTGGCTGCAGGAATCAGGCAAGAGAAGGAAATCAAAGGGATAAGAATAGTAAGGGAGAAAGTCAAACTATCCCTTTTTGCCGATGACATGATCCTATAACTGGAAGATCCAAAAACTCCACCAGAAAGCTGCTAGAGCTAATGCATAGATTTGTTAAAGTAGCAGGCTAAAAGATCAACACCCATGAATCAATAGTTTTCCTATACTCTAACAATATTAGGGCAGAAGAAGAAATCAGGAAATTGGTCCCATTCACAATATCCTCTAAAAGAATAAAATACTTGGGAATTAATCTAACAAGAAAAGTAAAAGACCTCTACAACAAAAATTATCAAACACTGAAAACAGAAATTGCAGAAGACCTGAGAATATGGAAACATGTTCCGCACTCTTGCTTAGGCAGAATTAATGTAATTAAAATGGCCATTCTGCCAAAAGCACTGTACAGATTCAATGCAATCCCCATCAAGATACTTTGTAGATATAGAAAAAGCAATTCTCAAATTCATATGGAACAACAATAAACACAGAATAGCCAAAACATTACTAAGCAAGAAAGGTGAAACAGGTGGTTTTGAAATACCAGATCTAAAACTATACTATCAGGCTGTAGTATTAAAAACAGCATGGTATTGATATCAAAATAGGAATGAAGACCAATGGAATAAAACAGAAGACTCTGAGGCAAAGCCCCAAATCTTTAAACATTTGATCTTTGACAAAGGGACTCAAAATATAGCATGGAGGAGAGATAATCTATTCAACAAATGGTGCTGGACAACTGGACAGCCACTTGCAGAAAATTGAAATTAGATCCTTATCTCTCATCTTGCACAAAACTCAAATCTAACTGGATCAAGAAATTAGGAATTAAGCCAGCTACCATACAACGGCTAGAAGAAAAGTCAGGACCAACACTTAGCAATGACTTCCTCAACAAGACACCTAAAGTGAAAGAATTAAAGTCAAAAATCAATGAGTGGGATGCCATTAAACTAAAAAGTTTCTGTACAGCCAAGGAACTAGTCAAAACTGTCAAGAGACAACCTACAGAATTGGAGAGAATCATGTCCTGTGATCCCTCTGACAGGGGACTAATATTCAAAATTTACGAAAAACTCAAAACACTCAATAACAAAAACACAAACAATCCAAACAATAAATGGGCCAACAGAAGACATTGAGCAAGCCAGTGAATGCATGAGAAAGTGTTCTAAATCACTAGCAATGAGAGAAACGCAAATCAAAACTACCTTAAAATTTCACCTCAATCCAGTCAGTCTGGCAAAGATGAAGAAGACAAATAATAACAAATGCTGGAGGGGTTGTGGGGAGATAGGAACACTAGTACACTGTTGGTGGAATTGCAGACTGGTCCAGCCACTCTGGAAAGCAGTATGGAGACCACTCAGAAAATTAGTTATATCCACCATAAGACCCAGCTCTCCCTCTTCTGGGTATTTTCCTGGAGGAGTTAGAATCAGCACATTACAGTGACACCGCAAAATCTATGTTCACAGCAGCTCAATTTATAACAGCTGAATTATGGAACCAACCCAGATGCCCCTCGCTGGATGAATGGATCCAAAAGCTCTGGTACATATATAAAATGGAGTTCTACTCAGCTATTAGAAACAATGATATTGCATCTATCAAAGGTAAGTGGATGACAATGGAAGAAATCATGCTAAATGCAGTTAGCCAAACCCAGAAAGTCAAGGGCCCAATATTTTCCCTCATTTTGGTGGCTGGGACTAAACCCAGACTTGGAGGAAAGGTAGAGAAACTCATATGTTAGATTCATAGAACAAAAATGCAATATGTTAATATTTATGAGATACAGTTGCAAGATATTGCATAAGATACTTGAACAAGCTATACTGCGTGCTTTTACCAAAAGAATAAATGTTTAATCCTATTGTCAAAATATATTGAAGAATCACAAGGGATGATAGGAAGGGAGGAGAAGGGGAAATGTTGGAACTGAGATAAAGCAAGGCACATTCCAAGCATTTATAAGTATGTCACTTATATGTATTATATTTATGTACATATAGTCATATGTACATAAAGTGTTCTTCATAAATATAAGAATTATGACACTGTACTTGGAATTTTTAGGGAAAATATAAGACCCAGAAGAGAGGCAAGGGATTGGGGGATGGGAGGA
>PVKS010018128.1:17617-28433 GCA_004027875.1 Aplodontia rufa
GTTTTTAGCATGGCTTTTGTTGCTTCGACATTTCATTGTGTACATGATGCTGGGGTTTGAACCCACATCCTCACACATGCCAGACAACCACCGTAACCACTAAGCCACCATTCCAGCCCCCTTGCTGCTTCCTCTTTACCATAAATTCTGATTCTAGCTTTAAAGATCTCTCAGTGATCCCTCCCAAGTATCAAGATTCACCTCCAAGAAAAGTCTCTTATCTTAGTCCGCTTTCTGTCACTGTAACAGACCTGGGACTGAATGATTTATTTTAAAAAAAGGTTTACGTAACTCATCATTTTAGAAAGCTGATAAGCCCAAGAAGATCTACTCAGCTTCTGGTAAGGGCGTCATGTTGCTTCTGATCACGGCAAGTAGCAGAGGAAGTGAGTGTGTGCAGAAAATAAAACACAAGGGTCAGCCGTGCTTTATAATCAATCCAGTCCTCTGGGTGAGAACTCACTTACTACCAGAAGAATCAACCCATTCCTAATCAAAAGCACTAACTTTTCTTAATGACCAAGTCACCTCTTACAAGCCCCACCTTCTAACACTGCCACAACACCAAATTTCCACATGGGTTTTGGAGGGGACAAACCATATTCAAACCACAGTACCTCTCTCCCTGGCCTTTAAAAGCAACCTGCTCACAGTGGATTCACAACACTAAAATAGTACCTGTCGGGGAAGAAACTCTATTGCCCTGAAGGGTTTCAGGACACACCACCCCAAAATACGATACATTGCCATGTGGGAAAGCAGCTGAGGCAGGGAGGTCTCTGTTCTCCTAAAGGTCTATAGTGCGTTATGAAGTTTCCCATGTCACATAAACTCACATCAAATAAATGTATATGTTTTTCTCTTGCTATAGTTTGTAATAGGGGCTTTAGCCACAAACCTTAATAGGAAGAAATCCCTTTTTCTCCTCTTTTTGCCCCCATACTACCTGCACGTTCCACATGGTTTGTGTCCTGGTTACAGCTCTCCAACCACTTAAGAACAGGGACTATGTTCCTTCAGATTCTGCAGTTGTTGTTGCTGTTTACACTGAAAGCATAGAAGTCTTCTGTCATCAAAAGAATGCTGGAAGTAGCATGAGGAAAGCCAGTGTCATCTGTTGCAGCTGTCAAACTTCAGCTAAACTTCCGGCAAAGTCTCAGACTCTAACAGCTTGTGATGATCCCCCTGGTCCAGGCTATCAGTCTGGATAACCGGTAGGGTAAACGCAAGCATTGTCCTCATTTTTACCAACACAGGGGCAGAAGCTTAGTGAAGTTCCCTATGTACCCACGCTCACACAGTTCATCCTTGGTCACGCGGGGACTGAACCTCTGCCACTCCTATCCACCACAGTGCCTGGCACATATTAATATTCAGCCAACTTACAGTGACTTCTTAGCTTTGTATCAAGGCGTGTGCAATCACTTTTTCCATCTAAAATGAAATTATAGTACTTATCATTCGGGTTTTACGGAGAATCAATGTAAGACTGAATGTAAATTTTCTTTGAAACCTGGAAAGTACAAAGTCAACTTTTAAATTTTTAAATTTCTTTTTAAAGAGAAAAGGACAGTGAGAGAGAGAGAGAGTGAGAGAGAGAATCAATTTTTATTGAGTTTTTCACATGGTTTTCATTGCTCCAACACTTGCTTGTGTACATGGGTGCTGGGCTTCGAACCCATGTATTCGCACATGCCAGGCAAGGGCCATAACCACTGAGCCACCACTCCAGCCCCCAAAATCAACTTTTATAATCATTGTTCATCATTCTTGTTTCCTTGGGCTTGGCCTCAACCAAGGCACTCACACAGAGGACTGATAAGGACTTTGAGCTGACAATATGGTGTTCTGAATTCTAGATCCAAAGTGACTTCCTCAGCTCAGTTTCCTCATCTGCATAAGGAGGGAGTTGGAATTAAAACACCCTGCAAAGCCACAATTTGTGAACACGAGAATCCGTGATTCTTCTCTGAACAGTGACACCAAGAGCCCTGGTCCCTGACTTTTCGTCCTGACAGGAGAGTCAAGTTGGCCTCCTTCCCAAGCACTGGTTTGGATTCTTTTAGCTTCTACTTTTTCAGTTGGATCTCATTTAATTGTTATCATTTCGTGAGTCCACCTCAAAGCCTGGGGCACCTTACACACCTTAAATACATCAGGCATAAAGCATACAAAAATAAATTCCATTTCAATTGTTCCACATGGTGAAAAGTCAGTCACTTATAATAGAACCCTGATGTGCCTGCCTAAAATAAGACAAAACAAAACAAAAAAATGCATTCATTTCACCAGTTCAGCAGTTAAGAGGGGAGGAAGAAAAGAAAGAGAAGCAGGGAGATGGAAGGAAGGAGAAAAATGCATCACGTTCTTTTTCTTCCTAATTCATTATCCTGCTGTGTGAACTTCAAGTAATTTTGAGGCCATTTCCCCCATGAATGCTGAGCCAAGTTCTATGTATCTTGTGAAGCAATAAGGAAAAAAATGAAAATTTATTTCTGAATGCTTAGAACAGCACAGATTACTAACGATGAGATTCTTAATGTAATTGGCTTATTTTTCTGCTTCCATGTTTTATAAACGTCTACCTTCAATGAAGTTCAAGGGGATAAAGGTCAGAAATCAGGAAGCTAAAGGTTTTTATAGAAGCAAAACTCAGTTTCTATTTTCCTTTAAATGAAATGAGAATGTCAACAAATCAAGGTTTACATTTAGTCCCAGTATCGCTAAGAATTCCTCTGCCTTCACCTATCTGGGGGACATTCACGAGTCTGGCTTCCATGGAGATTACCAATAAAAAGGCAGCTTGTCTGACCCAACCCTGGTAATCCACACCAATACCCTGAGATGGTTTCATCCACACATCCTGTTCCTCCACCCCTCCTGGAATCCTGGAAAAAATACAGCAGTCCCAAAGGAGGGAAGGTGGGCATATACAAACAAAGAGAAAGCCAAGCCTTCCAGAGTCCCTGCTGTGTCGGCACTGCCCCCTTCAGGACGAGCCAGAGCCTCTGGTGCGTAGCCCCTCCTGCCTCTGTCATCCCATAGTGCATGAGAAGCCAGAACTCCAGGTCTGCAGGTGACATCTCCCAATCTTTAAATGTTGCTGGATTTCCCATATTCAAACCATGCATTAGCCAGCAATGTGTGAGCCAAGAAAAATGTCTGAGGAGATGGAGCCCTTGGTGCTCTTTCTTAGAACTGTCTGCCCCCACTGTCCCACCTCCCGCCCCCACCGTTGCCTTCCCACTCAAAGATCGAGAAGCAACGTAGGGTCTCAAATATGGCTCACTTTACTCCCCCAGGTATCTACCTGGTTCCTATAGATGTCAGAATTCATAAGCACAGGCTTAGATCCACCTCATACCCTCCATTAAAGACAGGCTGCATGGTGTCCACAGAGCCTGGCTGATACTCATTGCTCTGTCTCCAGTGGGTCGACTCATTTCCATCCTAAGTGCGCTATGCTGGTAGTTAAATGCCTTCAATATGACCCTTGGAAATAAATTAATTCATAGGCCACATTTTGAAATCTGTTTTTCTCTTTGTAACCAATGACTCCAAAATGAATAAGTTTTTAAAAGAAAGCATATATCACTTCCCTGTTTCTGCAAATCCCACAGGTGGGTCCTCTGGCTCAGGGTTTTGGTGAAACTGTATTCAAGGTGTTTGCTGTGGTTGAGGTCATCTCTGGGCTCAACGTGGGGAGGATGGTCTGAAAGCTCCCAAAGGTAGTCTTGACTGGCCTTAAGCCCTTGCTGGCTATAGATAAGACACCAGGGTTCCTATCCTCCTAGACTTCTCCATAGGGCACTTCACAGCATGGGAGCTTGCTCCCCCAGAACATGGGACCCAAAGAAAGTGAGAGTTGAAGAGAGAGGTGGAAGTCACAGTCATTTTATAAGCTAATCTCAGAAGTAACATCTCATCTCCTTTCTGTATTCCATTCATTAGAAGCAAGTCTTTAGGTCCAGCTCATATTCAAGAGGAATCTCCCAAGAAGTGAAGCTGTTTGGGAGTTGTGCTGGAAGCCACATATAATTCTTTGTAGCTTCCCAGGGAATAGTATACACTCCAGTGACACTGCACACCTAGAAAGCTCAAAGATGGTTTCAATACACACCTAGTACCCAAACATAGTCCCCTCTTGTGCTCTAAAATCTCCGCAGTCAGGATGACAAAATACTTGGTCACTATACTGGTACAACACCCACTGAAGAGCCTTCCTAAGAAGGAGCTGAACTGCTCTTTCCTACAGAGGTTTCCTATTCTGGCTCTCTCGGTTAACAAGCAGCCACTATCCTGGGCCACATGGAGGTCCATGCAGGGCACCAATCACCTACCTGTCCTTATCTCAGCAATACCCATATTTTCTACTATTTAAACATATTTTTACTTTAAAAAACAAAAGAGCTTTTGGTGAAAGCCTTACAGTTCCCTATATCCCAATTCAAATTTTAAGATTATATGGAGTGCAGATTATAGATTTATAGTTGTCTATCAATAAGTGTATATATATTTTGTGTATCCTGAGATAATGGTATTTATCTTTTATCATGTTTCTTGACCATAAACAATAGATGGATGGTACCCAACAAAACTATCTGAACATGCTTCAAATTCCTGAAGTTTTTGCACATAAGAAGGTGCCAGAACCGTAGCATTTAGCATTTGCTCCCAGTCTCTAGGGCCTCTCAAACATAATGGTGGGGCAATTAGCAAATAAAAGGGAAAATCATCCTAATACAGAAAATGCTTCTCTTATCTGGATTGGGTTACTGTTGAGTCTTTTGTGAGAAACTGCCTATCCTTTCTTCCTTTCTTTCTTTCTTTTTCCACAAACATTTCCTAAGGACAAAAGTATTTCTGAACATATGGGCTATGTCTCTGTTTTGGATGTAAAAACTTCTGGCATTTTGCTGACTTCATTTCATTCTGAGTCACTCTCTCATTTGCTATAAACATCAGGGTATTTTGATCAATTAGGAATAACTGAGATACTTTGAGCATAACACTGTATCACTCTGTCTTTCCTAAATGGGTAAGTGATTGCCCAATGTGCTGTCTTCCTAATTATTTTTAAATTTATATTTTCTGTTTATTTAGTTACTGAAACAGATGGTCTGAGTAGAGATTTCGCTCAACTCCCAATCGAATGCTGTCTAGTCTAATGCTCAAAGTGGATTCAACAAAGACTGGCCCAGCCCAGGCACCCAGAACTTTTGCACTGTGTTGCCTTCATTTATCTTAACTTTTAATGAAGCCATAACTGAGAGCTCTTGAGCCATGTGTGGGTCATGCCCACCAGGCACAAATTCACGTGACAAGTAATCTTTCAAGATTTTGCTCATCTTACCAAGACCCACGGAAACTTGGAACTGCAAGACTCTGTAGTCCAAAAGGAATGCTCAGTCATGCACACACACTCACACCATAAACACATGCCACACACACCTCCCTCCCATACACACACACTATGCCACACACGTCTCCCTCATACATATGCACACACCACACTGATCATGCAAGCACGCACGTACATATACATATACAAACGCCACACACACTGCATATACACCAACACACCACACATTCATACACAGTGCACAAACATCACACACACACACACACACACACACACACACACACCACAAACATGCCTGTCTTTCTACCTGGAATACTGTTTCCACAGGTGTTGGAACACTAGCATAGCATGTAGGTTTCTGCTCAACAATCAGCTCGAGAAAACCTTGATCTTAATATGATCTTGACCCCTTAACACGTTCTGTTCCTTTGAAGTGAGTTCACACTTTTATTTGAACTTAAAAATACTAATTAATGTACTGTAATCTGGGGTGGGGGGAAGCAGAGACCAAGACCAGCAAAATCTTTTCCTCCAATGAAACTTAAATTCCTATCGGAGAAGTAGACAAAGAGGAAAATAAATTAGTAAATGACACTTTTAGATCTGAGAAAGAGCTACAAAAATACAAATGAAGCAACTCTAAGGAATAGAAAGTAGGAAGGGGATAAAACATTTTAAGATCAGGAAGGTTGCTCTGAGCTGGTTTTGAGCAGAACCTGTATGCAAGGAGAAAACAAAGTTACAAACACAAGATTCCATGTGGACCAACAGGAGATGCCCAGAGCTAAGGCAGGAACCAGCCTAGCCCATCCATTCCATGAACAGAACCCGAATTGTGCTTTGCAGACTGGGGAAACAGGAATGGGACGGAATGTAGCCTTAGGCCCTAGTGCCTCCAGTCTGGGTCTTTTAAAATGGTGTGTGGCCAGTTGAAATCTTATGTTCCAAATCAGTTGTCTCCCCACTTTCCTAGGCTTCATTTCAGCAGTCTTTTTGACTTAAGTAGTTTCCTGCACCAAAGCCAACTGGTCTCCAGTCTCTGGGCCAAGCCAAGTTCATATCCGGCTCTACACAGCACTATGAGAAGCCTGGGGTGGGTGAGCCAGGTGAAAGGTGTCAGTTCCCAGTACAGGGAGACCCTTGTCTTCCAGAGACCCAAACTACCAGGTCAATCCCCACTTTTTCAGATTCCTTGAACCCTCCCCTAACCAAATTCCATACACTAGACAGGGTTAATTTACCCATTTTGACGTTTCCAACCAACCAGAGAATTCTCTGTTTTGGAGGGCTGTCCTATGCATTATAGGACATGTACTAACAACCCTGGCCTCTGTCCCCTAGATGATATTAAGTTCTACCTCACTCATGACAATCAAAAAATGTCTCTTTGCATTGTCAAATGTGCTCTGGAGAGCTCAGCCTGTCATTAGGCCCCTCCTATCGCCAGATCCTAAGCCATTCTTACTGACTGGCTCATAAAGAGCCCCTCTTGTGACCCCAGATCTGGAACCACAATGCCCCATGAACAGAAGCAGTCTGTAATAGCTGACCTGGGGAATAAGGGATGGAATTTCATAAATTAAGCTATCCATCTGTTCTCATCCTGAAATCCAAATTGCTTCCCTAGCATGTACTACTGATGTTAAGTTTTAATAAATCAGATCTCCTTTCAGAATCTCAGCTTGTTAATCTGAAAAATAAAAATAATACTACCTCTTCATCCGGAATCTTGTAAGGATTAATTAAAACACTTGTGCAGTCCAATCAATAAAAATAGGAAAAATAAAAAAAAATCAAAAGGAGATCAGCAGAATAAAGGGACCATGTGGGTAGGAGGAGGAGGTCAGGGAAGATGGAAATGTTGGGGAGGGATATTGTACAAATTCTACCATTATATTATGTGCATGTATGAATATGTAACAATAAATCCATCATTATGTACAACTATAACACAGCATTAAAAATGTGGAAAAAATATTGTATTGTATCTGACTTTACAGCCTATATGGAAATCATTCAACATAGACAAATTCCTTTTAAAAAATAAAGAGCAAAGTTTACAAAGCTACTTAATGTCAGATCAAAATTAGAAGCCTGGTCTCTTAGTTCTACAGTGTTATGGTTTGGATATGGGGTCTCCCCCAAAAGTTCATATATGAGACAATGCATGAATTTTCAGAGGTGAAAATTTTAGCTTATGAGAGGTAACCTAAATAGTGAATTAAGCCACTGATCTGGATTAACTAGGCCAACACTATAGACAGGTAGGGTGTGGCTTCAGGAAGTAGGTTCACTGGGAGTGTGCCTTTGGGGTTTATATTTTGTCCCTGATGAGATAAGCTTCCTCTCTCTCTCTCCCTCTCCCTCTCCCCATTCCTGATTGGCATCTCCTGAGTTGCTTTCTTCCACCAGGCCCTTCCACCATGATGTTCTGCCTCTCCTTGGGCCCAGAGTTATGGAGTCAGCTGACCATGCACTGAACCACTGAAACTGTGAGCCAAAATAAATTTTTCCTTCTCTACCTTGATCTTGTAAGGTCTTTTGGTCACAGCAATGAAGAAGCTGACTAAAACATGTGGCTGCTTTCTCAGTTTCCTCTGGGACTATTTCTGCCTATAACACTCCCAGAATGCCCTTCACCAATATGTTTCTTCCCTCTCCTGAAATGTTTTGAAAGAGTCATGTCTGAATGGGGGAGGGGTGGCATGCCTCCTAAAGAAAGCTATTAATTTTCCAAAGAAATTTTACCACCAAAGTAAACTTTTTTATTGATAAATCTTGGCTTCATGAATATCCAAAATGAAGATTATTCAGAATTTAACAGATTTTTTTTTAAATTTGTTCAACATAGTCTTACATATTCGAGGGAATCGTTGTTACATATTCATGCATACATGGATATTGACAAAGTGAGTTAAGGCCAATCCTATTCCAGGATCTACGCTGTGCCCCCACCTTCATCCATTCCCTGATATCATGTCTCCTCTGTAATACCTACATGCCGTAATTGGAAAAGGGCATATACATGTATATTAATTTTTGAAATTTCTGAGTTTCTCTGCCTGCCTGTGTATAGTTAGGCTTCTCATGGGAGTTGAATGCTCCCAGGTGTATTGATAACCCCTGTTATCCCTTCCTTCCCTTCCTGCCTCCCTCCCCCCACTTCATAGTCATGGTCCCCTGAGCTTACATGAAATTTCAACTAAACTAACTTTAGCTAACTTTCTTCCTGTCTTAGGTTTTACCCTAGCTTCCACATATGAGAGAAAACATTCAGCCCTTAAGTCTCTGTGTTTGGGATATTTCACTCAGCATGATTTTTTTCCCATTCCCATTCATTTGGCTGCAAACACCATGATATCATTCTCTCTAATAGCAGAGTAGAACACCATTGTATGCATGTGTGTGTGTGTGTGTGTGTGTGTGTGTGTGTGTGTGCATACCACAGTTAACAAAGACATTTCAAAGGAGATAAGGAATGAACTGAGAAGTTAGCACTTCCTCTAAAAATGAGTTCCTTCTTTCCAAAAGGCAAAAACTCCCTTGTATCCCTTGCCCTGACTCTGAAGGCAATAAAGGGGTTGAGGTCCACTGGGGAAGTCCATAAAGATAGAAAATTCTTTCTACAAGTCAGTTTATTCAGACATAGTTGCCAATACTTGGAGAAGTCTTGTGGGAATAAAATGGCTTTTCTACAAAAGTCCTACAAAGCTCACCTTTCCCAATGGCAGGTTTTCCAAGAGCTCATCAACCTATACTCACCAGGTGTTTCCAGGGGCACTTCCAGTTGACTGCGGCCTAGGATATTGCCTCTAGAAGTGTCAGCTAGTTGAGAATACCACTCTTTCTTTGGAATCAGGAAACCTCCCACGACCACTAAAGGAACCACTAGAGGCAATAAATACCATTTGAAGGATTCCAGAAGGATTCGAGACTAAGGATCAGCCTTTGATATTTTTGACACTTACCTGCTGTCACCAAATGACCAAGCTGGGTTGCTGGCTCTCCACACCACATTTCTTTTGTCCCGATGCAGACACTGAGCTACTTGTTCTGCCATATGCTCTCCTTTATCTAGGAGAATGACCCACCACAGAAGCAAGAACACAACTCCTACATAGTTTTATTTTTCCCCCTGACCAAATGGCATTCTTTGTTACTGTGGTAGCACTTAAACAAGAACTTTTTTTTATGATGTCACCATTAACTCCTTTCTTTGAAGGAATTTCATAAATCTGAAATGTATGCTCACTAAAATAAGTCCTGCGTGCAACTCTTCTGTTCCGTCGCTTGAGGATGAAAAACCTTACTGAGTCCATTACTGAGATTTATCTAGAACTCTTCCAAACCATGTAGTCCACATGAATGGGAAAGCTCTGCTGAATCTCATCTCACATTTTTTTTAAGAGAGAGAGAGACAGAGAGAGAGAGACAGAATCAATTTTACTTATTTTTTCATCTGATTTTTTTGTTTCTCCAGCACTTCATTGTATGTGTGGTGCTAGGGTTCAAACCCAGGTCCTCATGCATGCCAGGTAAGGGCTCCGCTGCTTAGACACTGCTCCAGCCCCTCATCTCCCATTTTTTTTTTTTAAAGAGAGAGGAACAGTGAGAGAGACAGAGAAAGAGAGAAACAACTTTATTTAGTTTTTCACATGGCCTTAGTTGCTCCAACACTTAGCTGTGTACGTGGTGCTGGGGTTTGAACCTGGGTCCTTGTGCTTGCCAGGCAAGCGCCGAAACCACTGAGCCACTGCTCCAGCCCCTCATCTCCCATTTTTGTTACTGTTATTATCATCACTTGTAGGGAAGAAAGATTTTTCCCTCTAATCTCCTAGGTCACATCACTAGGTTTATGAAATAAGCTGAGAATAGACAGATTCAAGGAGAAAGATGGTTAAATCTATTAATTTTTCATATTATCTGCACAGGACCATCACAAGAAAAAAAACTGAATACCCAAAATAGCAGTGAGATTTGAGAGCTTGTATACCATCCTGGTTATGGAAGGGGGATATAGTGAAGGAGGAGAGGAAATGATTTTTAGGAACCATGAATAGGACTTTCAAAAAAACAGATGCGAGTATCTCGCATCTGTGACAAAGTTTCCCTGGGTATATGTCCATTCTACCATCCACACCACCTGCGAATCCACTTTCCCCTTGGTGAACCCTCCCCAGGAGGAGACTGACAACAGTGGAGTTCCTTGGGAGGATCTGTTTCAGGGCACATGATGGGAGCTCAGAGAAAGCTCTCCTTGCATTTGCTGTTTTGCAAGTACTGTTAGCCAAAAATAATCAAAGTGCCATATTTTAGAGTGGCATGTAGAGAACCCCTTCACATCACACCCACACCCCCCCACACACACACATATACACACACACATGCACACCCACACATACACACACACCCACACACACATACACACCCATACCCACACACCCACACACACAT
>PVKS010018128.1:28533-40900 GCA_004027875.1 Aplodontia rufa
ACACCCACACCCCCACACACACATGCACACCTATACACACACACACACATACACATACCCACACCCACCCCCACACACATACACACACATATATACACACCCACACACATATACACACATACACACACACATATACACCCACATATACACACATATACACACACATACACACCCACACCCACATATACACACATATACACACATCCACACACACACATCCACACACACATGCACACACACATGCACACACACATACACACATACATACACACACACATATCCACACACACACATCCACACACATACACACACACATACACACGTATACACACGCACACATACACACACATATACACACATACACACATGTGTGTGGGTGTGTATATGTGTGTGTGCATACACACACATACACATGCACACTCACATGCACACATACGCACACATCCACACACATACACACATACACATACACATACACACACATACACACATACACACACATACACAACCACACACACATACACACACATATACACACACATCCACACACACATACACACATATACACACACATGCACATACACATGCACACACACATGCACACACACAACCACACACACACACACACACACACACATACACACACATCTGTTTCTCAAACTTTTTTTATGCATGCTACTATACTGGATGCCATGGAAGGACAGTTGTCCCTACCTCCATACAACCCTCTGTGACAATAATTTTCATGTTCACTATCTCATGTTCTCTTCCCAGTAATTCCAAAAGGAACATTATTATCCCCATTTTATAGAAGAGGAAACTGATCTGTAGAAAAATCACACGTTCTTCCAAAGATCACTGGCTAGAAAGTCTCAGAGAGCCGTTTTGCAGTGCCACATGTCAGGACTCAGAGCTCTCTCCTAGCACCACCCCTTCAGAGGTTCAGACCACTCCTAACTCAACCCCTTGTGCTTGGAATTTCATGCTGAATTCTCTAAAAAATTAAAACTTGAGGGAAGTTCTATGGGAAATTGTTCAACTTTCTGAATGGCCAAATCTGAAATATTCAAGTGCTTCCGAAACTTTTTCCAGATTTCTATTCCAATGTTAAAGCAAAAGCAAAGAAGACATCAACAGAAACATACAGAGACACACATTCGCTCGTTCTAGGGGCCGTAAAATAAAATTGCGGTGAATGAAGGACAGCAGAAAGTCCATTTTGTTCTGTGCATTTTCTCAGTTCGGATCTCTGTGGGAGGAAGAAGTTGTCTACACTTGCCTGAGTGACCATGACTGTGTCAGGGTATTGCTGGATATGCTAGTACAAATCTCTTCAGCTACGGGGTTTGGATATGTAGAGATCAATGTCATTTGAAGTAGTTATTGCAGAGTATCAGAAAGCATGTAGTAAGAAATTTAGACAGCAGAAAATTGATCCAAAATGGTATCCAAATCTGAATTACGACCAGAATCAGTACAGTAAAAGATCTATGGCAAAGGACAAATAAATGCATGACCCCAGCGTCTGTGTGTAAGCTTAACCAAACCCTGGGTTGTCACCTTGTTGTTTGTTTGTTTAAGTCAAACAAAAGTCCCTAAATCAAATCAAATAGAGCAGCCCCAAAGATAAAAGAAATCAAGGCAGAGCAGTTCCAGGTTCAATAGGGACTCAAGCCCTGTTCTCCTCCTCAGATCCCTCCACGAAATCTTCAACACATTTGAAAGCCAAACACGGTCTTTACCTGTGCAAATACAAAGCTCTGAATTGTCACCAGGGCTACAGAAAACAATAATGATATTATTCACCGTGAATTAAAAGTATTCTGAGGATGGAGGCATGCTGTAAAGAGCAAGCCAATGATGACAGAAGAGGCAGAGACAGAGGCAGAGAACCACACGTGAGCCCATCTAAATTGTCTTTTTCCATAACTTGAATCAACTTTGATCTTATATTTTAAAATTTGCTTTTAACGGATAATGTCTGCAGCACAAATTATAGGAAGGCAAAAACATGAAGGATTATAGGGATACAATATGTTAAATGTAATTTTCAAAGGTCCTTTTTTGTGAGGAATTACAGTAAATTTCTCTGAATACAAAGTGACTTTGAAGTCAGGGGTGCTGCATGGCCCTCCGCTCTGTAATGTCAGGGGCAGAGCTATTATTATGCTGTCAGCAAGAATACCTCAGGAGCACTCTTTTCTGTATGTGTCTTGTACCTATTCATAGAAAATTCTGCCTCCCAAATACTCTAATAAGTTGCTAAAAACTAATAAAGAGGGTTATTATGTACTCTGAAAAGCCATGCTGTTATACAGCCCAGGAGTCTTTTTACTACATAAATGAAACACATTCTAGACTTTTCATTTGCTCACTCTTTTTCCCCCTACTTTTTCTAGCAAGAGCTCAGAATGAAATATCGGGGTTTCTGAAAGATAGGAAAGAGCGATGCTTCTCGGACTCTATCAAAGAGACAGAACACACAGCCTGGACTCTCAGAGACAACCGACAAGGTGGCCACGCACGGTGACCACACATTCCTGTTCAGGGTTCAAAATAGATATTTGTTCTATCACTTTAGATCAGTAGAAGAGGAGGCTGAGTCCGGTGAGGAGATGTTTAAAATCCAATTACAGATGCTCCTTAACTTACAATGGGGTCGTGTCCAGAGACAACCTTGTAAGTTGAAAACAGTTGAAACGACATTTGATATACTTGGCCTCCTGTCCATCATGGCTCAGCCTCGTCAACCTTGAGCATGCTCAGAACACTTCCAGTAGCCTACAGCTGGGCACCATCACCCGGCCTATTTTATAACAATGTCTTGAATATCTCAGGTAATTCATTGAATTTTATGGTGAAGGTGACAATGTTGCATGGATGTGATTGGGCACCATGGTAACAAACTACTGCAAACTGAGGTCCATCTGTAGAGCAAATACCCGTCTTGCTGGTGGCCACTCAGCAAATGCTGCCCGAGTCTGCACCATTCAGCACGGTGCTGGGCACAAGGATTCAAAGGTGACTCCAACACTGTCTCCCCCCTTGGTGGACTGCAGGAGCACCCCAATGGGCCTGCTGACCCTCCCTGGCTTCATCCCTCTAATCACCTCTCCCCTAGAATCAGAGAAACTGTCCTAACTGCACACTGCCTGTGTCACAACCCCTCTCCTGAAAGTCATCTCTCCCCACCTTCTTAGCTGGGCAGTGAGGCTGCTCTCCCTGGGCCCTGCCCTTCAGTGGAACTGGAACCCCTAAAACTGCTGCTCCATCGTCCTGGGCATTCACACACAATGCTTCCTTCTCCGGACATGCCCTTTGCCTTCTCACCTACCCGTCCATTCTCGCTCTTCAGGATTCTGCTAAGGGGTCTGCTCAAAGTCTTTCCTGCTTCTATGGCTATCGTCCAGGTCCAGGTGAGAAGATCACCTTATTACAATTCATTGCACTTGGTGTCCAAATCTACCAAATGACTTCTCTCACCATCTTGTTTTAATCTTTTAATCATCAGGGGTGTTTGGTTATTTTTAATTAGCAAATATTTTCAAGCAGCTTCTGGTTGAGCAGAAAGCACAGAAGGTTTCCATATGCCTCAATTCCCCCCACCACCAGTGTCCCCCATTATTAACATTTTGCAGGAGTGTGGTACATTTGTTACAATTGAGGAGGCAATATTATTATCAAATGCATTATTGTTAACTAGAGCCCATAGGTTATATCAGGGTTCACCCTTGCTATTATATACATCTATAGGGTTTTGACAAATGTGCCATGTTTTGTATCCATCATCATAACATTAGAATTATTTTGCAGCCCTAAAATCCTGGATTCCGCCTATTCGTCCCTCCTCTCCCTATCCCATGGGTAACCACTGACCTTTTCGCTGTCTTTGTAGTTTTATGTATTTGGAGAATCACACAGTATTGTGACCATAGCTTTTTTTTTTTTTTAAGAGAGAGGGACAGCGAGAGAGACAGAGAAAGAGAGAAACAACTTTATTTAGTTTTTCACATGGCCTTTGTTGCTCCAACACCTAGTTGTGTACGTGGTGCTGGGGTTTGAACCTGGGTCCTCGTGCTTGCCAAGCAAGCGCTGAAACCACTGAGCCACTGCTCCAGCCCCGTGGCCATAGCCTTTTAGGATTGGTTTCTTTTGCTTAGCAGTATTCATTTACATTTCCTGCTGGTTGCTCATGTCTTTATACCACTGGATGATACTCCATTGTCCGAATGTACTGCAATTTGTTTGTTCATTCACCAACAGAAGGATATTTGGGGTTTCGGAAGAAAGTTTGTGACAGTTGTGAACCACAAAAAAAAAAAAAGGTGTTGTAAATATTATGTTCAGGTTTTTGTGCGGACATAAATTTTCAACTCATTTGGTTAAACAAGAAGCATGACTGCTGAATTATGTGGTGAGTCTTATCAGACTGAGTTCTCTTTCTCAAGAATATGATACACTGGGTGGCTTTTAGTCAGCTATTTTGTTGCTGTGACCAAAAGAACTGATAATAACAATTTAAGGTGGAAACATTTATTTGGGGGCTCATGGTTTCAGAGGTCTTAGTCCACAGATGGCTGGCTCCATTTCTCCAGGCATGAGGTGAGGCTGAACATCAAAGCAGAAGAGTTTAGCGGATAGAAGTGTCTCAACACATGGCTCCAGGAGGCAGAGAGAAACTCCATGCCAGACACAGAATATATACCCCAAAGGCACAGCCCCAACAACCCACCTCCTCCAGCCACACTCTACCAGCCTGCAGCTGCCAGTTAATTCCTATCAGGGGATTCACTCACTGATTGGGTGAAGGCTCGTACAACCCAATCGTTTCATCTCAGCCTTCCTGGATCATCTCACATGAGCTTTTGGGAGACCCCTTTCATCCAAACCATTAACAGCGGCTTCTTAGCAATAAACATTTATTTCTCATAGTTCTAGAGATTTAGAGTCCGAGACTAAGGTACCAGCAGATTCAGTGTCTGCCGAGGGCCCACTTCTGGATCCTAGATGACAGTCTTCTCAGTGGTCCTCACATGGAGGAAGGAGGTCTCTTTCCAAAGAGACTTAATCCCATTAGGAAGAAATCATCCTCATTTTCCCCATTATCTCCCAAAGGCCCCATCTCCCATCTTCCAAAACCATCATCTTAAGGGACTAAAGTTCAGTCTATAGCAGTAAGAGAGTATATTTACTTTTGCAAACAAAAACAAAAATGAAAAAGCAACCAACCATCATCTTCCAAAGGGGCTGTACCATTTTGCATTCTCATGAGCAAAGAATGAGAGTTTCTGTTGCTCCAAACTCACACCAGCCTCTAACCTCTTGCCACACACTCAGTCCATTCCCAAGATTAACTGTCCTACATAGTCTCTGAGGACATGGCAGGGGACTAACCGCATCTGAAGCCCCTTCCCATTGACTGCATTCACAGGAATTTTCTCTAACACAGATCCTCTGATGTGGAGGAGAGGGTGGTCTAGGGGGTGAGTGTTTCTAGTATGAATTCTCTGATGCTTAGAGAAGTATGGGCTTTGTCTGACGCTTTTCCACCTTCCTTACATAGAGAGTTTGTTTGGTTAATAACGATGGTTCTGATACTTGGTAGGAGAAGCGCCCCCATACGTGATGTCCCCATAGCAGTGGTTGGTGTGGCTCTCGTTGCTACTGGATAGATAGCTGCTGTGTATTCTCAAGCTGACCCATGGAAGCTGGTTGGATGCACCTCCTGGACTCCCAGTCTCCCTCTCATCTCTTCCTAAACCACTCTCCAGCCGATGACCCTATATGATATTTTCCAAAGCATTTCTTGATCTCTAAAATTATGTCGCATTCTTTATTTTTGGGTGTATTATCTGTCCCCTCCCGCTAAAATCTTAAAGCTCTCCTAGAACAGGAACATCGTCCTATTCACACCTGTGTCATTGGTCATAGAAGAGATTCTGGCTTATAGATGAACTCATTTTTTGTTTAATGACCAAGTACAAAAGTTTAGTCTAAAACATATTCGGCCTTCTTCACGCTTAGTATTCCCCTCCTGCTAGATTCCTTTAGTGTTCAGTAAGGAATGTCCTGCAGTGTAAATGTTTTATGCACCACTTTTACATAATGCATCTTTCCATTGATTGTCTTGATGTAAAACAAGCCGTAGTCTGAGCCTGGATGCTTTCTCATTGACCGGAGACCTGCAGCGTGTGCTCACAGTATCAATCTCTGAGGTCTAACAGGCATGAGGGAGCCTGCTCAGGCCTCAGCCCCTCTCTGAGCCCCTATTTCTTGTGCATCTTAAGTATGTCTCTATTGGATTCTTCACCAGAGTGACATGAGTGTGTGTCTTCCTAGATGGCTCTTAACTACTCAAGGACAGTTTTTTTAATCTTTAAAATTTACCAGTGTTACCAGTTTGCTAAATGAATAAGGCCTTTTCCACATTTATTTTCAGATAACTTTAATGATAAGTTATGTGAAGTTCTGCCCACATACACCTAAATTTGTAGATTTTATTTTACCTGCAAAACCTTTAAACACTGAGCATGAGATAGACTGCTGCTGAAGATGGTTCCCAAGAAAATTTGCCAAATAGGCATTTTGGTGCTGGACCCTTTCTTTTGCTTATAGTCTTCGTGTCCATCCTTAAATCAGCAAGTGGGATAATTAGTCAAGCATTTTCAGTTATGTTAAAAGCTAAACTAGAAAATTCTGTAACCCTAGCCTTCCTGTGTCCAATCCTAATTAACATGAGGGAGTACAATATCTAAACCCATCAGCGTCTTAGAACATGCTGGTTGATAAAGGTAATAATTTCGATTGCATCTATAATTTATTCTACTGAGAAAGCTTATGAAGTAAAGTATGTCAGCCTCCAGACAATTCATCTCTGGGAAGGGATGGTTAGTGAGATGGTCCCTTTTCTTAGAAATTTCATTTATACTTACTTTTATAGTCTCTTGTAGTTAGAATGCTACCATCTGAAATTTAGTGTTTTCTATTGGCAATTCAAATCTTGAATTCTAAAAAATTATTTGTGATTTACTCCTCTTGATCCGTAGAAAATATTAGGACCAAGGAAGCCATCTACCTGATTACCCACAGGAGAGTAATACAAGAATAGAGGGGATAATGATTAGAGAGTTTGATTCTTTGTTCATTAGACACCACAAAGTAGCCTTTTTCAAACAGAAAACACCTGAGCTAAATACAAAACAAGTGTCACATAACCATCCAACCAGTTGTTTAAAGAAATGTGTCAAATGTATACCACTAGTTATTCATCCACTCATTTTTAAATGTTTTCAATAAATGCATCAAGTGCTAACTACATTTAAATCATTTTCTTTCTCAAATCCCTGTGAAGTGAATATGATTAATCACATTTTGCAAAGGATGAAATTGAGTTTCAGAGCAGTTAAGTCAAATTTTCAAAATGGCACAGCTAATAATAGAGAATCCATATGCTATTTCTATTATATAATCTATTCCAAGATAACAAAATATAGGAAGGTGAAAGTCCCCAAAAAACAAATTGAGCTAGTACTGAAAACTTCAAAAATATTGTGAAGGTTAAGTACAATAGAGTCCCAGGAGCCGGGAAAGGAGGAACTAAAAGGTAAATATTCAGAGAAGTAACCTGCAAAGAATAAAGAAATCAAAGTGTCTCTGAAAGGTGAAGTGCACCTCCAATCCTAAGAGAGGCTGTTAACAGATAAAAATGGCTACTCAGAAAGAGGATGCTGTAATGGACTCTGTCAGTAAATCTGAAACACCAGGAAAAGAGAAGGGGGGAAAGAAGGAAGGAGGTAAGCCAACTAAATGAGACACAGAGTTTTGCTTTTTTTTTTTTTTTGTATTTGAATCCTGAAATTTAGGTACTGAAAGGAACTTACAACTTGACAGACCAGCCAGTTCATATCCTACCTTCAGGCAAATGCATGAAGGTTAGGTATCCCTTATCCAAAATGCTTGGGATCAAAGGTCTTTCAGATTTAGGCGTTTTTCAGATTTGGGAGTATATGCACGTACATAAATATCTTTGAGATGGGACCCAAATATAAGCAGAAAACTCATTTATGTTTCAGAGACATTATACCCTGAAGATAACTTTATGCAACACCTTAAATAGACCTGTGTTTTGACTATTGACCCACCACACGAGATCAGGTGTGAAACTCCACCTTGGCATCATACAGGTGCCCAGAAAGTTTCAGTTTTGGAACATATCAGTTTTATATTTTCACATTATGGATGCTCAGCTTGTATTAACATGCTCTCAACAGATAAGAACCTCGTAATCTATTTTTAAGACACCACAGCAGCAATCTCTACAGTGTTCCTCAGAGAAGTCGTTTCCTATGGTTAAAACTTCCAGACTTAAAATGAATCATTAAGTCATTTCCCCCACGATCTATTTTAAAAAATATTTCTAGATGAATGCTGTGTACATCCTCTACTATTTCATTAGTAAATAATGGGACCTGTTAAAATGTTTTTATTGCTAACTGAGATCCTTTCCAAAATCAGGAGACCGTAGAGACTCAACAAATGTTTAAAGGTTAGACTCTCCTGTTAAATAGAAGATGTCAGCGCTAAAAGCCTCCCTGTCTGACAAATAAACATTCTAAACTCTGTTTTTCTGTTTTCAGATAAAAACTCTCTGGCAAGGACATAGGTATTTTCTGTGCTTTTCCAAAGCAATTGCTTCCAAATTTCCTTTTCTTCTTTGTTCAATAGGTAATCAGGCTTCACACTGAATACAGATTGCCTGGGTCTTCCAAAGCTAAGAGTACTACTAAGATTGTATAAAATCTGCAGTCTTCCTGACAAAACACACAGATTTTTCACAGGAGCCCAGATTGCAGGACTCCACTACTAATGGCATTATGCACTCTCTGAACCTGTCATTTTGAAATAATGAGGCTTCTTTTTCTGGAACAGAACTCCAAATAGCACAGAGTTGAAGTAATTAAAATTAAAATCATTTTGTTAAGTTCTATATTAACTGGTTATCTAATATTACACCTTTCTCTCTTTTGTATTATGAGAAATTCACAGATTGGAAAGTCACTTTCATGTGACTTGGCTCACTTTAGGGGATGCTTTTTATGGAACACTTTGGACCCGAATGCGGATGGAAGGCAAAAGCCCATAGCCTTCCGTAGACTAGATGGATACTCATTCTTGAAAGTTGACTTTGATATCTTTATTTACATGGGGCTTCTGGCTTACAATGCATTATTATACTGATTGCATTGACTATCACCACAATCCTGTGAGGTAGGTAGAGTGTATACTACCATTCCAGTTTCATACATGAATGACTTAACATTTAGAAACTCAAATCTCATGGGACCTCTTTGAGGTTCACCATGAGCCCAGAGAGCTCAGCTTCGTTCCCAATCCATCCAGACCTGCCAGGTGATCCGAACCCAAAGTTTTTGATTCTCCTACCTTATCCTCTCTCTTCCTTTCATTTCATCTCCTTCAGAGTTCCACTTAGATCCAATTTGGCACATTATTGTCATGAACTATCCAGACTAAAATTGAATGAAATTTATAAAACCTCCAAAGAGAGACTAGAACTTTACATATTGGCATTTAATTTAAACTTTATTATCTCTCAGATCTTAAAGATTAGTTATGAATATTAAATTGCAACAACTTTGTGCTTCAGAACTATTAGTGACTCATGGTCTGTTGAACCTTACCACCCAGCAAACCCAGAACATTAAACTCACAAACAAGTTGTCTCATCCAAAACTTAATGACACGCATGATAGATAATAGAAAAATATTCTGCCACTTGCAAATGAAATTCCACTCTCTACCTCTCATCTCCCTGATGAAAAGAAAGTCTCTTCTCCAAGTTTTCGTAACTGTTTTACTTGTTTTAACCACCTTCAAGTTTTTATATTGACTTCCCGTACTTTTTAAAAAGATGAACCTACCCCACTTTTAAAGACACTTTAACATTATATGTTCTTTAAAATGCTACTGTAAATAAATGTCAGACATATCTGAATGAATCTCATGAATTCTGCCCAAAGTATACCCTGACTTAATGCAGAAGTGTGAGAAGTTATGGGTCTAACCAAATGCATTTGTTTCCTGACTATTCTTCCGCAGACATCAAAAACTGAGCTGGAAATCTTCATCAAATGGTGAGATTTCCAGCTTAGCTTTTGTGCCTAGCACCTGCGTCACTGAAGTGGAAATTATAGAACCTGCTAACAGAGGTTGATTGTCCTTCGAATGAAAGGCCTAGTTCCTCCCTGTAGTCCATCCAAGGCCTTTACTGAAGGATCCTCACCAATTTCAATAGTAGGAAATTCTTCAGTGATCCTGCTCTGGGGACTTTTTCTCTTCTCATTCCATAGTGGAAGAAAGCTAGACTTACCTAGCTTGCTTCTAAGAAGGACCTTTCTTAGAATTGAAACCACAGGTACTAAGGAAGGTTAGGAACCGGTAGGGTACTGACCAAACCAATCCTCAGTTAAGCAGTAAATGAAAGACAAAGGTGTCCATGCATCCCTCTGGAGCTGTGCCAGGCAATAAGGCAGTCACCAGCTACATGTGGAGACAGAGCTCTTCAAATGTGGCTCATGGGGACAGAGGTGCTCTGCAAGAGTCTCACGGAATGGATGTTGAAGCTTTCATATGAGAAAAAGAATGAAAATATCTCATTTATTTTCAGATTGATTTTTGGAATGATAATATTTGAATATATTGAGTTAACTAAAATGTATTGTTAAAATTAATTTCACTTCACATTTGCTTTTTGAATATGGCCAGTGGAAAATTTTAATTGACGTAAGTGTTTCACAAAATATTTATATTGAGCAGGGGTACTCTAGAGCAAAGGTAGGGAAACTTTTCCAGAAAAGGGCTAGATAGTATATAATTTAGGCTTTTCTATCTCACTTGCAACTCTTACATTCTGCTGTGGTAGGAAATCAGCCACACACAGTGTGTAAACAAATTAGGAGAACTATCCGGATTCAGCCTTATTTTCAAAAGCAGATGGCTAGATTCAGCCCAGGGTCCATAGTTTAATGCACACTCTAGAGTATAACACATATTAAAATTAACACGCTATTTTTTCAACAAGCTATTTCTTGTTCAGCAGCTTTAACAAACCAAAAATGAATAAAGATGATTGAGATCTTATTATTTTCTTTGGATCAGGAAGAAAACTACTATAGCCTTGGAGGGCAGTGGTTGAGGACCCTGGTCTCATTTGACAAGGAGAGACTGGTTTGCCCCAGTTTACATTCTCATTTATCCATTTCAAATCATTGATAGCAATTAACCCTCCGTAATTCTCTAGGAAGACAGAACATACTCAAGCACTCTCTACAGCAGTAAGCTTCTACCAGTAGAGCTTCTACCACACAAAGGATCAGACATAAGTTCCTCTTCCAAGCCAGAGCCAAGGGTCTAATTCACGAGCCAGTCTCCATATTGAAGCAGTTCACTGTGCCTCTCTGACACTTTGACTGCTAATTCCTTTATAGTCCAAATCTTCAGTTCAAAGCTGCATGGATCACAGAGTGACACCTTTTAATTGGCAATATCTGGAACTGCTTTTGTGGGACATGCTAAAGTTCCTGGGGCAAATTGCAAAGTACCCTTCAATAGCTCAGAGCATCGAACTGAAGAAGTTCCTAAAAGGAGAAGGGATGCCTGAAATCTGGTTGCTCTCCAAGATGATGTGAAAAGAAAGGAAATAATGTGTAGAACAGCATTCCACACCTTAAAGACAGTCCTCTAATGCCATCTTAACAAGAAATGCATGATACCGGCTACTCCCAGCACCCAACTAAAAGCAAGGACTTAACTGTCCCAATTCTCAAAGTCCCCACAAGGCCCCAAATCTGTTGTCATTCTTGATTTTCTGACATTAAATTTGCTGACATTAAACATACACTAATAACTTCTTTCACAAAAGAACTAATGAATGACTTAAGTTTGTGTGTAACCCACATTCTTTTTCTCATTGAATGAAAAATGATATTTGCAGATTTAATTCTACGGAAAAGAAAAAGAAAAAATTCCCCAACGTGGCCTGAGGGACAGGAAAGGACAGAAGCTAAGTAGCCTGAGCGCTTCTTCATATCATTTCTCTGCTTATTTTAAACACAAAGGATCAAGTTACTACTTTGGAAAATAAGCAAAACAAATCATTCGTGATATTAATCATTGTCAGTTTATTTTTCCTCCTCTTTTTTATTTAGTTAGGTGCTGACATGTATAAGCTTTAAGTAAATTGAACGTCCACTTGTATTTTATTGCTCATTACAAACCCTCAAACCACAGCAATAGTCACAGTTTATGTTAGGAACAGCAAAATCAATGTGAATTCTGGAGTTGACAATGA
>PVKS010018129.1:0-40673 GCA_004027875.1 Aplodontia rufa
GCTTGGGTGGGAGGGAGGACCTCTTCTCTCTAGTTTCCCCCAGGACCAGGCATGACATGTTGAGACGCTCAGTGGATGCATAGTGAGTAAACGAGATGGGTTGACAGGGAGGACCTGAACAGCTGGTACAGAGCATGCATTTCAGTTTGGGAAACTGATGGCCAAGAGGGGAGAGGAAGAGTGGCCAGCTGCAGAAGGAGGAGAAGCAGACCCAGGACTCCACGGCGTGACCGGGAATTCTGAAGCCGCTCATTGACTCAGGGTCAGGCAGCCTGCCACCTGTCTCTCAGCCTCAGGTGCCTCAACTGTAAAAGCGGAGGGGTGGGGTAGATGGTCGCTGAGGGCTGTCACAGCACCAGGACTCCAGGGCTGCGATCATGTCACATCATGCAATACAGACATGCCTGTCTTATTCTGATACAATTTCAAGAGCTGCTCTCAGACAGAAGCTCTTCATCTACTGTTTCAAGACACATGTGCAGCAGGCTGGACCACCAGTGCCCATAGACCCTACTTCTCCCCCAACCTGCTCCCCTGTACCAATCTGTAAACACTGGCTGCCCCCAACAACTAGCCCAACTTCTTGGAGAAAATACCAACCCTTCTCTCTTTCCCTCTCTCCCTTCTCCCTTGCTTTCTCTCTTTTATACCTTCATTCAACTAGAGCTTACAGAGTTCGCACAATGCACCTGCCTTTGAGCTCCATGTGTGGCAGCTACGGTGGAGAAGATGACCCAGGACTTGCCTCCTGGTACCCAGCCATGCGGTTAGCTTTTAACACACTTCCTCAGCATGCACTATCCATCTCACCTCGATTCTGCTCATGTCTGCCTGGAATGCCTTCTCTACTCTTTCCAAAATTCTGTCCCCTCCCAAGACCTCAAGTACAAATCCACAGCCACCTCTCCTGCAATATCCCCTCTGGCCTTCCCCCTCTAGGGTCCCATGGTCCCCTGCTTTCTATTGCAATCCCACTGTGTCATTTTTGTGGGTTTTGTCTCTTGGCACTAATGCTGTGAATTCCAGAAGGTCTGGGACAGAGTATTATTTTAATTGCATCCCCTGGGCAACCCAGGAAGCAGACCTTGACTGAATTGTGCTGTCATCAAAATTTCCTGACCTGCCCAGACTCCAGGAGAAAGGCAGACCCATCCCACCACTCATTTTGCCAGCAAAGCCTACACTATCCTGCTCGGCAGCTTCCCTCTGCTGTCAAGAGTTGGTTCTCCACCCACATGGGCTCTGGGGACCCTGTGCAACGCACCCTGGGCTGTTTGCCTCTGCATCTTTGGATGCACTGTACAATCCCTGTTTAGGATTTTCTGGAGACTTGATGGAGAATATGCATAATTCAAAGTAAAAACATTTACCGTGGTAACATTTCCACAAATAAAATATACCTCTAGAACCTCAATGATTTCTGACTGCACAGATAATTATGGTAAGAGTCTTTCTTTCTTTACTTTTAGAGAGATGGACAAGGAGAGAGAGAGAGAGAGAAAGAGAGAAGCAATTTTTATTTAGTTTTCATGTGGCCTTTGTTGATCCGAGACTTTGTTGTGTATGTGGTACTGGGGTTCGAACTCATGTAGTTGTGCATGCCAGGCCAAGCCACCGCTCCAGCCCTATGGTAAGGTTCTTTAAGGAGCAGAGAATGGATTCCCCTGCAAGGTTGTCCTACTACCAGCTGAAGCACAGGAGGTTGCAGAGAGCACCAGGACCGGACCTGGCCTCTGTCATGCCAGCTGCAAGACTCTGGCAACTCATTCTCTCTGAGGAGCTCCAGGTACTCCTCTGCAAACCAGGGTTGATAACAGCACCCTCCTGTTGTTGCAATGAAGACTAAATTCAGAGGACCCAAGACCACAGACACATTGACTGTGACACTGTCCTCTCTACCTTTTCATAGAGGGACTGGGAAGGTGATTGGAATGGGATCATTTCTCATTGTAGTTTGCACTTCTGAAATTGATTTCACACATATTGTGTTAGTTGAGCCTCAAACAACTTGTGATATGTGCATATTATTATCCTTTTCTTAAAAGGAAGGTAATTGAGGCTTAGAGATGTTGATTAATTTGCCTAAGATCACACAGCCAGGAGACAGTTGGTTGTCCTGGACTCCCCAACTCTCTGACTCTAAATCTGGAGACTTTGATGATCCTAGGCCACAGAGAAAGTCACTTGCATGGGTCCCCAACTGAGGAGAACGGAAATTATTTGGGGACCTATAGACGTCTATAGGTCCCCAAATAACTGCAGTATAGTAGAGGTGGTTAGTTTCACTGCTGCGCAGCTGCTGCTTTATGCAGCAGATATCCACCTTCCTTAAGGTAAGCACGAGGGCACGGAGTGTGTGTGTCTGAGCCTCGTTAAACAGGAGCCCCCACGCTGCGCTTCCTGTACTGGGGTGACCATGGAAGCCATGGTGACCTTGAAAGCTGTGGTTTAACGGCTGTAGAGCTGCAAGGCAGAAGTGCTGCTGTATTGGTGTCAACCCACTGAGTGTGGGGGCTTTTTGTTACTATATCTTATTCTAGTCTATCCTGACTGCATCTTCTAAGTTCACACTGTTGACAGAACACCAGATAAACAACATAGGGAATAAGAGTTTACATACAGATTCTTATTTCATCATGTTCTGTGTACTAGGTATGAACTTCCTTAATTTGCAGATAGGGAAACTGAAATTTAAAGACTTAATAACTGGCCATAGATAACTCTGTTTTCAAGTGTCTTATTTCCATGCTTTCCCACACAGCTGTTGTCTCTGGTTTCCTTACCTGTTAAGTGGGGGAGTGGGGCTAGATCAGATGCTTCTAGCACTTCTCCCAGCTCTGATGAGCCATAGCTGAGCTGTGCCCTTCCAACTTGGCCTATTCAATGGGCCTCCCAGCACATGGCGGACCCTGCTGTGAGCCCAAGCTACAGCTTGGTCCAGTGCTCCAGTCCCATCCCACAGTTCCAGTTGTAGTTGCCAAATGGAAAGGAGAGTAATTCCACGGCTCACTCACTCACTCATTCTGTTCTACAGCTCTTCATTACATACTCACCCATTCCTTTACAATGATTCACTCATTCATTCACATTCACCTACCCAAATTGTCTCCCATTCATTTACTCCAACTCACTTACTCATTCATTCATTCACTTATTAGCCTCTTTATTCATTCAGCGATACATTTCTTTCTTCATTTGCTCATCCATTCACCCTGTGAGCCATTGCTTCCTTCCTTCCTTCTGTTCTCCATGCACTCTCTCCTTCATTTCCCCATTGCCACTCCTACCTCCCTACTCCCCAGCACAGCACCCTACCAGGAAGCAGAGTGGCCCTCCTGGCTGGCCTCATTAGCCCTCACTCCCAGAACACTCCCTTCCATTGGAACATCCAGCTGGCTGAACTGTGTGGGCATGTCTCCTGGTGTGCAGGGGATATGCTTTCCACTCAGGAACAGATGTTCTTGAAATTATTGTTTTGACTTTCACCCCCTAATGCCAGAACATTCTTTCCACATACTCCTCTAGCATTCAGGAAGGCAACCACACAGCTTGGGAAGGCATGCAGTGCCTAGGGGCTGAGGTCCCAGGACATGGGGATTGCTAGTTGTGTGACATGGGGCAAGTTAATTAACTGTTCAACGCCTTGGTACCTTCATCTGGAAAATGGATGGTGCCTTCCTTATATAATAATAATAATTATTATTAATAATAATAATAAAAGACCTTCCTTATGGAATTTCACTGAGAGGTAAATTAGCTGCCCCTTTAACCTGCTTTGAACAGAGCGTGACACATAGTAAGTGCTAAAGAAGGGTTAGTGCTTCACTAGTGATGATGGTGTTATGTATTTGCTGTTATTATTATTGTTATTTTTATTATCTGTCTGACTCCTCTGAGTCTTAATTAATTTTGAATTCAGGCCAGGAAGATGGCTATTATTTTCTGGCTCCCCTGAAATTCCAACACTTATTTCATTTAAACTTCATTTGCCTCACATCAAGGTGAGAAAACTGTCTCTGAGATGAGTGGTGAACCCACAGTCACCCCTAGAGTCCTCCCCCATGCACTCTGACTCCTCGGTCACCTGTCCAGTCCCTGTGCTGGGCTTCCAGGCACTCTACTCACTGGCCCTGGCTGGTAGACCCTGGCAGGTCTCCCTCCTGGCTCCCAGGCAGCAGCTGTAGCCCATGGGAACTCCACGTGGCAGCAGCTCCCGTCTGCCACCCAGTGTGCTGGGCCATGCAGCCTGGTCGGTCCTCACAGGCCCTCTTGAGCTCTGCAGCCTGCAGAGGTGAGCTCACTCCTCGGCCCTGATGGTCAGAGTCATGCTTCAGGAAAGCGGCTGCACATGTGTGCACACATGTGGGCTCTGCCTGCAGGGTGCCTGGGCCTCCCAGGGGAGAAAGCAGCATGGCTCATTGGGAGAGGCGGCCTGCTCCCCGCCCCTCACTGGGAGGATAGAATTCCCCTTGGCCCAGACGCACAGATGGGCTGAGATGAGTAGAGTGGGAGTGAAGCAGGCAGGCAAAGGGGAATGGACATTTATGGAGCAGCTACTGCAGGCAGAGGCTGGGCCAGAGGCTTCTAATGGTTGTTGCACTTCAACTTCGCAATAATCCTGTGCTATGTAACCATTTTAACAGATGCAGAAACAGAGACCCAAAGAGCAGAAACACTGGTTCAGGCCACATTAGCAAGGAAACATCATGGTCTGCGCTAGGGGCAGGGCTTCAGGGATGAATCAAACAGTCCCTGCCCTTGGGAGGTTTGTGGGTAAGTGGGAATTATAGGCCTGGAAGTGTGAGGACGATGAGGACGTTTACAGTTAACACAGAGCCCTTCCTCGTGGCTGTCCTAGGTGACTGACACTACGTTAGTTTTCATAAAACCCTACTGTTCGCTTCACTTAATTCATGAGGGAACTGAGGCACAGAGCAATCACAGTTACTAGTAAATGGCAGAAGTGGGAATCGCACGCAGTTGGGCTTGCTCAGTTTTACAGATTGTGATGAATTTGCCTGGAATGGTTGGAGCAGTCACTTCATCTTCATGGAGGAGTGAATATCAGAGCAGGGTTTTGAAGACTGAATAGGAGCTTTCCAGGCAGAAACAGGTGGGAAGTTTCAGACAGAAGGAAAAGGAGTAAAAACTCGGTCAGTGGTTGAGAGGCAAAGCTGTTGTACGCAGAAGGAATTCCAGGTATCTCAGCGTGTCTAGAATATAAAACCAGAGAGTGGGAGGTTGGGGTATGAATTCAGAAATGGGGCTTCTGGGCAGACAGGGACCAACCATTGGAGAGTAATGCCAAGCGCAGATGACAGGACTTCCTACTCTTCCATTAAACGGAGGGATTATTTGTTTCATGCAATAAGTGGTCTGAGAGAAAATAGTTTGGGCCAGTTCAATAGGGTCATCAAGGCCCCAGACTTGGACTTTGACATTCCAGCTCTGCCATCCTTAACGTTTTCCCCAAGGGCACAGGACAGCTGCCACACTTCCAAACATTCTGAGTTCACAGGAAGAAGGCAGGAAGAAGGGCTAAGGCCTGCTCTTTGTGAAAGGAGCTTCAATGTTATCTTGTGCCTGATGGGGACCCACTGATGGGCCAGAGGCAGGGAAGCGATGTCATGGCTAATGTACATTAAATACTGACTCTGCATCAGAATTTTATACATAGGTACTTCATACATATCATCTCAGCTAACCCTCAAGCCGTCATTATGCCTTGTTATAAACGAAGACAAAGAGGAAACAGAAAGGGCAAGAAAATCACAAAGGCTTCCCAGCCTGGCGTGGCAGGTGCTGGGTGGTCTGACTCCCAGTCACACATCCATGTGCATTGCAGAAAGTGCACTCAGACCTCAGAAAGAGTCCAGATGAAGGGGATGGGGTCTGAAAGAGGGCAGAGGCCACAGAGGGAGAGGGGGGAAAGGTTCAGATAGAGAGACTTGATGTAGGGCTGAGGATGAGGGACGTGTGCACCCCAGGTCTGTTCACTCTCTGAACAAGGCTCCTTCTGTGTCCAGAGGGCCTGCAGGGCTGAGGCTTGGTACCAATGCTGGGCACAGGCAGAGATTCTGGAAAAAAAGTCACACCACCATGGCAGGCAGAGCCTAACACCTCACATCATTACTGTCACTCTGCCTGCAGACTCTCACCCTAGACAGTGCCAAGACAGGAAAAAAAAAAAAAAAAGGCTTCCTGGGTTTGCAGAGCTGGGCCAGGGTTAGATCACTGTCTTGTGCCTTGCAGGCGGGGGAAGGGCAATGCTGTAGACAGAAGCCTGGATATGAGCTCTGGGCCTGGGTGGAGCCACAGAGCAAAGGCTCCAGCCATTTTGTTCCACCTTCACCTGCACCTGCTCTGCCCCATGCCCTCAGGGGGTTCTGGCCTACAGAAATTAATCTGACCATCTCTGCAGGTGGCAGCTCTCACCTCCAGTGTTGGCACCGGAAGTTCAGGGCTGTGATTCAGGGCAGCACAGAGCTTTCTTAAGAGGGCTGTGGCATGGAAGGAGGTACAATAAATCAACCTGGGAAATCAGGGTGGGCTTCCTGGAGGAAGGGACTGAACACTGCCTCCCCAAGGACAGAAGCTGGCCAGGCAGAGTCAGGCTCCATTTAGTGGAATTGAAAGGGTTAAGAAGGAACACAAAGCAAGATACATAGGAAAGTCTGGGAAAACCAAGGTCTGTTCATGGTCACATTCTGGTGCCTGATACATTGGTGGCATATATATATATATATAGCATCTCTCTTAGTACTTACAGCAGACTGATGATAAAGTTGACACCACTTTTCCGCTCCATTCATGCCCCTTTATGATATGGCTCTGTAGCTCCTCCCATAAGAGGTGGGGCCTATTTCCCCTTCTGTTAAATCTGGGCCAAGTCATGATTTCTTTCCACCCATGGGATAAAGTCAAGGGTGACGTGCAAGTTCCTAGCTTAGGTCTTAAGAGATCTTGCTCACGTCTGCCTGTTCTCTTGGTACTCTGCACAGCCCCAGAACAAGCCCAGGCAGCTCTATTGGGTGACAAGAGGCAAATGGCCCTGTCCCCTCTCATCTCACTGCTTTGTCTCACGAAGACAGTCATCCCTCAGTTGATCCACCAGCTGACCCAGGCTGACCAAGCCATCCCCTCTTTGCCTGGGATCTTCCTAAATTTGAAACTAAAAGTCCAACATCCCAGGAACCATTTCAGTCCTAGGCAAATGGAGATGGTTGGACACCAGGCTCACTTCAGGGGCGTGAATGAGCTCAGCCAGGCTCCATCTCCATCAGTAGAACTGCCTGGCTGCCCTGCAGTCTAGGAATAGGCAGAGCATTGAGAGGATTATGAGAGGGAAGGAGCTGAGGCTCCAGAAGGTCAGCATCTCAGAGCCAGTGTCAGATGTGGACTGCAGACCCAGGGCTCAGATCTGTCCCCTCCACACACTGCCTCTTTAATCAGCACATTTGTGCTGCAGTAACTCCAGCTCCCCCAGGGACTGTTAATTTAACAACTCTCTGGTCGTGCCCAGGCTCCCCGAGATGGCTTTCTTTACAAGATCCAGTGTCGGGCTGTGTGCTATGACCCTCTCTCCCAAAGGATGATGAGACCAGTACTTAACCACAAGCCACACCAGTTCCACTGTGGTTACAGACCAGGGCGAAGGCAGACGTTCGTCAGCCGGCAGAAGACGAGCGTTCAGAGCTGCATGATGCAACTTGTGTTCCTGACGCCGCACAGGCTGAAAGCCACAGACAGCGAGCATGAACAAGGGGCTGGCAGGCAGGGATCCTCCTTCAATTCAGACATGTGCTGGCTGCATGACCTTGGGCAAATCCCTGTGCTTCTCAGGCAGGTTGGGCATCAACTGATGATATAAAACCTTGACCATTTACTGCAATTTCTTTGAGGGCAGGGACCATGGCTTTTCCAGCTTTCTGTCCAGTACCCAATACAGAGCATTGTATCTGCTCAAGAAACATTTACTGAATATATTATAGCAGAATAGCCATGGGAACTTATCATGTGCTCTGTTTGCTGGTAGAATAAGAAGTCTCTTTAGCCATCTTGGTAGGGAACGACTAATTTGAAAGAAATGTAAGTTTCTCCTGTTCCAAGGAGGAATTCACTGGAAGAGATTTGGTGGTTTTATTGTGTTCCCAGTCTAGCTGATCTGCATGCATCTGAGATGTGGAACCTTGGTGTTTTTGGAGCAGAATGTTGCTCAGGGGCCCAGTGGTCTCAAGGGTCTAGTGGTGCACACCAGGTAAGAAGACACTCCTCCTTGCAGGGGTCATTCAGGCTTGCGTTGGAAACTGGGCAAGCATGGGTTTGCTACAACAGAATCCCAGCACTGATCAGATTGCGATGGACCAGTGACTGCCTGTGAGTCAAAATGGTGGCACATGCAGCAGCAGCTGGCATAGAACCAGAGCTGTCCCATATCGGAGAGGTGCTGTGGGTTGAGTGGCATCTACCCCAATGCATGCACTGAAGTCCTAACCCCAAGTATCTTAGAAAGAGACCTTATCTGGAAATAGGGTAACTGCAGATGTAATTATGTAGTTAAGATGAGATCAAATCAAAGTGTGGGGGGGGGGGGCTCCTAATCCACTAAGGGCAAATGTGAATGCCAGCATGGGCCCTGGGAGAACATCGCGTGAAGAGGAGGTGGAGACAGGGGTGAGGCACACACAAGCCCAGGAGCACAGGGATCGCCAGGGAGCCATCAGAAGCTAAGGAGGACCTGGAACAGATTCTCCCTCATGGCTGACCCCTGACCGACTCTGGGACTGGTAGCCTCCGGATAGTGAGTTTCCTCAAAGTACCTCCCAGTTTGTGGCAACTCCCACAAACTAATGTGGAGCAGGGTGCTTGTCTGAGAAACCTTTGTTATGATGTGTGCGTGTGTTTGGGGGCGCTGTGTGAATATCCTAAGTTCTAGGACAAGTTGGGGGAGGGAAGAGGACCACAAGGAAACCAAAGAGTCTTACATGGATCTCCGTGTGAAGGGCAGAGATTTTAAATTTGACCTAAGAAATAAAGGACTGTGATACAAGTTTTGGCTCCACCAGTGTCAGGACCTTGGCATTTTTCCTTTTACCTAATGGACATAAGAATCAAGGTGGAAGCAATTGAAGACGTGAGGCCCGTTCCCCTATTTTACAGGTGGTGAAGGTGCACAGAGGGGAGGCTTTTTGTCAGCAGGGTAGATGGAGCTGGGGCTGGAACTCAGGCATCTGCAAATGTCTTTCTCCAAATATCAACATGCCTTCCCCAGCAAACACTCAGAGCTGTGGCATTTGTGTGAAATGCTAAAGCCTCAGTGGGCACAACTGTATATTTAGACATTCTCAAGAAGGGAAGGCAGCGGGAAAGTGGATCTTTCCATTTTCACAAATTATTTTGAGAACCAGGACGAGGGAAGATTTTCTTCCAAGACTGAGGGAAAAACCTGGTCAGGGACAAGCTGTTGAGTAGGAAGTAAATGGTTAGTATCTATTCAAAACCTTTGATCTGCAAAGAAATGTTAACCATTAGATTCTGTTAAAAAGAGAGTCCCCATAGACCAATTACTATGGGGTTTTATAAATTATTAACTGGGCAGGGGGACCGGAGAAAGGAGGAGGAGGACCTGGGAGTCCAAGTTCCATTCTAGTGTGGGAGCCCATGGCGTGGAAGATGAATCAGACAGCAGAGGAATGGAACCTAAAATAATCGTGTAAGTTAATGAGCAAAGAAGATTCAGCTTTCGGACAAATCTTCATTAATGTAGCTAATGCTGATGGATGCTTCCCATTTACCCAGTGTTTTCCACATTTCAAAGCACTTTCCAACAATTCTCCACATGCTCAAAATTCTCTCTGAGCTAGAACAACCAAGTACTTCATCATTCAAAGCAGGTCACTTTTACTAATAACATGGGGTCAGCAGGTGGAAACCAGGAGTGTCTTAGGCAAACGTGGATGAATGGTGACCCACCAGAGCCTCCAAAGGAGACCGGCTAACCAGGTGCTGGATCATTTCTTTCATTCACTCACTTTTTTTTTTTTTTAAGAGAGAGAGAGAGAGGGACAGAAAGAGAGAGAGAGAGAGAGAGAGGAAGAGAATCAATTTTATTTAGTTTTTCATGTGGCTTTCATTGCTCTGACACTTCGTTATGTGCTGGGGTTTGAACCCATATCTTTGCACATGCCAGGCAAGTGCTCTAACTGCTGAGCCACCACTCCAGCCCTCACTCACCCATTTATTCAACCATTTCCCCAAACCTGTCCCTCTCTGTCTTTATCTCTATCCATTCATTAACCAAACAAAAATACAGGTCACTCTCAAATCTTTTCTTTTCCTTACAAACGCTTATCCCCCAACTCCAGTCCCTCAGCACATCCTGACAACACTGCCTGTGAGTCATATCCCCACCTGTCCTTCTGGGTCTTTCTCTAATGATTCTACCCTAGGCTCCAGCATCATTGCTTCTCATCTGAATAGCCACAGGTCTTTGATCCACTGCCCAATTTCAGATTTATCCTTCTTTCCATTATCCAAAAGGCATACAGAGTCAAATTTTTTTTTAAGAGAGAGAGAAGGACAACGAGAAACAGAGAATCAATTTTTAATTAGTTTTCCATGTGACTGCTGTTGCTCTGACACTTCTTGTGTACATGGTGCTGAGGTTTGAACCCGTGTCCTTAAGGGCACATGCGAGGGAGGACAGCCACTGCTCCAGCTCCACGGTAAGTATTCCCCTTCCTCAGAATCTTCTAGCAGTTCTCTATGGCTTCGAGAATCAAAAGCTCAAATACTTATCTTGGCCTTATATCTTTGCTAAGTAAATATTCATTAAATGAGTATACAAAATCAACAAGTACTTAGTATATTTTAAGGACTAGACTCATGCAAATGTTGCCTTCTAGCTTCTGTGTTACACATGCCACCATTGGGAAGAAAACTTCATCCTAATTTCTAACATTAATTTCCATATAAAGTGAACCCGTTTGTGTCCCTCTTATCTTCTCTCTGTCGCTGGAGTGGGTGGTAAACTGAGGAGGAATAAATCGGGCATGCTGAGTTGAGCCCTGCTCTTATCTTTTGGGCAATTGGCAACATCTTTTGCTGCTCCCAGGGCCTGGCTCTTCCTCTGCCCCATCTAGCAATGCCCATCACCAGGTGGGTGAGTCTGCCCAATTCTGGGTCCAATCATCAAGTCCATTTGTCTCTCACACTAAAGGAAGTTATTCGTTGTCAACCGTTAACACGATATTTTGGCCCCCATCTGTCACTCTTTGTGGATTTCTCAGGGTGTCCAGAATCAGGTAGTGGGAGAGGTGCTATTTATGGGGCTTCCTTGAAGACTTCAAACACCCCCTGAGAAACAGGAGAAATGAGTTGTGTAAAGCCTGGTACAGAGCCACCGGCAACCCAAGGGTGTCACAATCGGGCTGAAGAAACGCAAGCTGTGAGTGCGGTTGCCGCCTGAGCAAGAATCATGTGGGACTCGGTGAAAACTGAAGTACAAATTTAGCAGCCACATTTAGCCCAGAAGAATGTCTTCAGGAATGAATCACGGAAGGAATATTGTCATTTGTGCAAAGAGACAGAGGGTTATAAGGGAAAAGGTGGCTGGAGATTCTCGTTTATGGTTATGAAAACAGATGGCCTTTTTGAAAAACAGAAAGCCCAAACAGAAGCATCATTTATTCCAGGAGCTAAGAGAGTTTTCTATTAACATCACATCAAAAACCCATCTCCTCTGCTTTTCAACCCCCCAGAGAATTCGTAAATAGCACTTCTTAAAATAAAAGCAAAAGGAGTTTTCATAAGGATGTAAGTTACGTAAGATTAACTGGGCTCCCCCTCACCCCCACCAATTTATCTTCCCTTTGTCTGTTCTTCACCCAGGTGCTGCTGGGAGTGGCTTGCAAGAGCTGGCAAATGTGAAGCCTGGTTCAGGAAGCTCTCAGGGGAGGGGTGCACTGACTCACGCCCCCCTGCAGCAAGCGAAGCCTGCATTGGAATTTTGACTTAATTGCTTCACTATTCTTTATGTCCTTTATTCAATCCATTCTTCCCTTGGCCTTCAAGCTCTGGTTTAGAACATAAATTTCGCTGTCTACGCCTCCATCTAGGGCTGAGCCTGCTGAGCGCCTTCCTTTTGCACGTCCAGCTCCTCGCCTACCCCTGTCCAGCTTTCTGTGTGCCCTGGGAGGCTGATTGTGGCCTACTGGGTCAACTGGCTCCCTCTGGCTTCCAGCTGGATGCAGGCAAAAGGAGGCCCTCCTAGGAGGCCTGAGCCCTTTGGGAGAAAAGGGACCATGAGGGATTTATTAGCTGGATGACCTCCCTGCTGGGGTGTGGGTTGGCAGTCACTGAGATTCTAATGGGAGGGTCCAGCTCCTCCCTGCTCTTCCATAGCTACTCCTCCCACCCCTGCTCACCAGCCCCAAGAGCAACAGCTTCCGGCTGCCACTAGTATCAGGGAGCTTGTCCATTTGGTGGTAGTCCTCAATCATGTCTAAACTTGTTAGTCTTTACTATACAATTCTCGAATGCCTCATCGACAAAGCCACTGTGTCTTGCCACAACCCTTATTAATATACTATATCTCCATGCCAGAATCTATGTAGACCTTCATTTGATTTCAAATAAACCTCTATTTCTTTTCTTTCCTCATCAAACAGCGAGAGAGAAAAAGAGACAGAGAGAATCAATTTTTATTGAGTTTTTCACACAGCTTTTGTTGCTCTGACACTTAGTTATGTACGTGGGTGCTGGGGTTTGAACCCGTGTACTTGCACATGCCAGGCAAGTGCCATAACCACTGAGCCACCGCTCCAGCGCCCTCATCAAACTTCTTGAAACGATGTCCCAGATTCTTTGAGTTCACAATGGTTTTCTGGACTTCCCAACTTGGTGTTAACTAGTACTTACTTTTCTGGAGGTTAATTTGTCAAAATATGGCAAAAACCCTATAAATACATTCAGTACAACCCAGATATTCTAATAACTCGAATTAAGCATCCCAAGGGATCCTTGGATTTATATAAAGATACTTCTAGGAGTATTAAAATATTTGGTGACTAGTGTGAGCGATTCCTAGTTGAAACAGGGCGGGCAGGCTGTGTTACTTTTTCAGTGCCAACTGACTGAACATCAGAGCTGGGTACTCACTGTGGTATTGAGAACAAAAGTGGAGAAAAGAAGTGGAAAACAACCTAATAATCTCACACTGGTAGAAATGGAAATTAGATGTCTTTCCAATGTGATGGAATACTATTTGGCCTTACAAAATGATTCTGTACATAAATATTTGATTTATGAGGATGTATGTATCATTAAATGAAAGAGTAGATCATAAAATTCAATGAGAGCATAGTATTATTTTTAGAAATTAAAGGAAAAGGTGAACCTGCTAAGTTAAATAAGCAGGAGGTGGCTTCTTTGGCATGTTGAGTTCTTGCCTAACAAACTACATCTAGCTTGCACCCTAACATTGAATAAATGTTATTTTTATATAAACAAATGAAAACCCAACTTAGGAGTTCAACAAACAGCTAAGTTTCAGCTAATTACAAGCAGCTGCATTTCAGTCCGTCACAGACAGCCGACTTACCCCATGGTACCTACGTAATGCAGATGCCTGGCCATAGCCTGTCAGGTAATTTCTCTACTTTGCTTCTGTTTTTGACCTCACTGCTGGGAGGAGCTCTCTGAACCTTTTCTGATTCAGAGTGCTGCTGAATAATGAATTGTTCTTTGCTCATATAATCACTGCTCAATTTAAGTTTTCTAAAGTTTTTTTTTAAAAAATGATGTGTGTATGCTTACAGATCCAAAAGATACACAGTGCTTATTTTAATGCTGTAAGGTAACAGATACCTTCTGTGTTCTTCCATTTGCTTACCTGAAGTTTAAAAGTTTTTTAAGACTAAATAATTCTACTAGTAAAAAAAAATCACAATAAAATATATCTTTGAGAATCACTGAGCATAGTTTTAGAGATGGAATATTCAAGAGATGTTCATGAAATTTTGGTCAGTTATCTCTGATTATAAACTGTTTGCTGAATGCTCTGTCTATAGGGCCAATCATTATGGCTTCTGGTCCCACTGGAGGAGGTGGGCATTTCAAAACAGTGAGATGCAGACCGATTAGGATCCTCTGGTCATCCACTTCTCTACTCCAATTCCATGCAGTGGTTACTGACTCCTCACCAAGACAAAGATGTGTCCCAGTCTGAGACTATTGCCTGGGTCCTTGGCTGTCCCTTCCAGAAGTGCTCTCTCCTGAACACTTAATGTATTCCTTGCAGATTGACTCCACTTTATTAATAACTATATGGGCTGTCACTCAACACTATCTTCCGAGAGAAACTTTCCAAGTCAGTCATATTAAAAACCCAACCTAAAAAAAACATGCATTCTTTCTCAATAGTACCTTTAATTATTTGCCACCTAATTATTTGGTAATTCATTTTTACTCTACTTCTGCTTCCAAAGGACTCAGTGAAGCTCATTAGCCAACACGAATCTGTGTGAAGACGAGGTCCTATACAACATGCATTCACCACATTTACTAATGGTAACATATACTGTATAACGCATACTTGATAACAATAGTGTTGTATTTGGTACAGTGCAATCACATTCATTTTATTCACCTAGGAAGGGAAGGTGTTGGCCAAAGTAAGCTGCTAGTATCCATCGGCCAGAAGAGAGGAAGAGTGGGAACTTGCTGAGCTTCCTCTGGTTCCCTGATTTAAAGGTTCACATAGTTACCACCTCTTGCCTTGACCCTTTGATAGTCCCCCAGCCAGATTCTGCACTCTGCCTTGAACCCTTCTCTTGTAACTACCACGCTGCTGGCAGCCCATGACTGAGAATGGTTTTGTGTTATGGTGCTGGGGTTGGAAACCTCCTTGCACATGCAAGGAGGCTGGTGCAACTGGACTGGGCTGGGCTGGGGAGAGAGGAAGGAGCATACAGCATAGGGTGGGACACTTGGTGAAAACTGAGTAGAGTCATTTGTGATATTGTGCAGATGTGGGCTTTTCCTGTGATGTGGGAACCTTTGAAAGGTTTCAGGCAGAGGAACGATACACACTGAGGAGAGGGGCGGGAAGAGCAGGAACCAAGCTACTAGCACAGTCGAGGTGAAAGTTTCCAGGTGGGGGTGTGAAAGTGACAGGATAGGTCCTGATACTTTGAACAACTATGAAAGTAGAACCGACAGTATTTGTTGGTGGAGTGAATGTGGATGTGAGAGAAAAAGAGGAGACAAAATGTTGAGGTGTTCAGCCTGAGCAAAAGGAAGAACAGAGCTGCCAGGGGAAGTCCAAGTTGGCTGATGGGAGGGACAGGATCAGGGAAAGGGTTTTGCCTATCTCGAGTGTGAGAAGAGATGGCACCGGTTTATGTGGATGTATGAATCTGGAGTTCAGTGCAGTCAAGGCCAGAGGTATACGATTGGGAGTCATTTACATCTAGATGGATTTAAACCATGAGACTGCAAGAGAACTTCCGGGAATTGTAGGGCAGAAGAGAAGAGGTCCAAGGACTGAGCCTGGGGGTACCTCCGTGCTTTGAGCTTGGGGGTGAGGGAAGCCCATTAAGAGAGGCAGAAGAAGAGTGGGTAGTGAGGCAGGGCAGAACCGGGAGAAACTGGAGCCCCTGAGCAAACAGGAAGTGCTCAAGAAAGAATGTGAAGCCAGTCATGTAAAATGCCTTGATAGGTTGAGCTGTTGAGGAATGAGCAGCAGCCAGTGGATTTAAGGAATATGGATGTCCTCAGGGACCTTGCAAGAATGACATTGGAAGGGTGCTAGGGGAGAGAGTCAGACTGAAGTTCCTCAAGGGCAGAAACCACCTGTCATTCATATCTGCACCCCCTATGCACACTCTAAATGCCCAGCACGGCTGGCACTCAACAGTAAGAAAGGTCTGTGGATGGGTGACCCAGCTCTCCCACAAAGTCACCAATCTTTTATATTTTTCCCTTCATGGGTCCCCAAAATTTCATAGAAGAAGTCAGTCTTTTTTTTTTTTTTTGGTATGTGTTTCAGGATGAGCAAATGAGAAGGTAGGAGAGGAAATTAAATGAAAGGTGTATCTTGCTTTCAAAGGATCAGAGAGGGATGTCCTTGCTTGTAAAGGATTCTGTCATTCTGCAGAGTGAGGCTGGTTCAAGGAAGTGTGTGCGTGGCTCACCTATGCATGGAAAGTGATTCGACATGAGTGAGCAATGGTGATGATCTTGATGGAGTGCTCGCTGCACATGTTGGAAGTGGCTCTTCCTTCCTGCCACCCGCTTCACAACGTTCACAAGTGCTGCTGCCCTCAGATGCTGCCTAAGGGAACCTTGGATTTAAATAGCAGAGCAAGTTGTCATCTTCACACTGCGGCCCAACACGTGTTTTTGTAAACAAAGCTTCCTTGGAACATCACCACATCCCCATGTTTACATATTGTCTGTGGCTGCTTTTGTGCTACAACAGCAGAGCTGAGTACTGCTGACAGAGCTGGCAAAGTAAAAAATCTTTAGTATCTAGTCCTTTACAGGAAAAGTTTACCAAACCCTGTCTTAGGTAAGCTAAAATGAAGGCCTACACAGTTCAGGACAGTCCATTGGAATTTGAGAAGAAAGTATGGTACTTGAATGTCTATTTTGTTTTTAAATCTTAAGAAAGCAAGCACTAAACTCTCCTGGGTACTACATGGATTGGGAACGAATCACGGCTATGCTGTATAAATCAAGCAGCAAATACTAAATATATGTAGTCAAAAATATTAGGGACAGATGAAAGAGGTTTGCAGACCAAGTAGATGTTTCAATAGAGGGCTTTGCATATAGTAGGTGTTCCAAATGTTTTGGAGTAATAATAGTTAGCATTTACCGAACACCTAGCCTGTTTTTTTATTTTTTATTTTTATTTTTTATTAGATGAATATGGAGTTACAATTAAGGGGGAAACGTTGTCAAACAATCAAGAACAAATGTATATATACTTAGTTATCCAAGACTAATGCCATGTCATGGATGCCCTGCTTGGGTTCTCCATGTTGCTGTTTCCCCTAGAAGACCTCCTGAGTTAAATGGATATTTCGTGGAGGTCAGAGATCTCCTTCTGAGAAGATTCTCCCATATTCCCACCCTCCAGTCTCCTAGATATCCGTCCTAAGCCCTCCCCCTCCCCTGTCTCCCACCCTAAGCCTCCAGGACCTAGCCTGTTTTAAGAGCAGTACGAAGGGCATTTAATGTATTATGCGGTTAATTCAACAATCTCCAATGAGCTTAGCATTATAGTCCTGTCTCATTTTACAAATGAAGAAACCGAGGCTTAAAGATATAGTCTCCCCTGTGAGTCCACAGTGAAAAGTGTTGTTTGGGGAATTGAATCAGGGTCTCTGTCTCCAAAGGCTAAGGTCTGCAGTTTTGAACTGCCATGTAGTTTCGGTTGTGCTATCTTCTCTGTTTAGGTACAGGCTTACCACCGACCAAAGCATGTGAAAACGGAATCCACTTATTGTGCTTTTGCTCCTCAAGCTTCATTACTGCGGTTCTAAAAATGCATTGCATTGGGGGCGGGGGGGGGGGGAATAAAGGATGGGTGTGGGTGTGTCCAGAGCTGCACCCTCCCTGCATTCATAGGCATCTGCATCTGCGTGGAGAGCTTTTGTGGCTTCTGTGATAGGAACGTGGCTACGAGGAAGACAATAAAAGCCTGGAATCAGAGGTGGGCTACTTGCTGCAGACTCACAGCTCATACAAACTATTCATGCTAAAGACTGAAGAGGCATTATGGTGGAGTTTCTAGAACAGTAACCCAGGCATCAGGCAGAAGTGGATTTTGCACCATTAGAAACTGGAAATGTTGACTTGGTCAGGTTCTTGAATTTCTCTAAGCATCAGCTTTCTTATTTGTTGAGTGAAATAATATTAAATATTTTGCAAATTTGTATGCCTTCAGGAACACTTAGTAAATTGTGGTTGTAGTGGTTAGTCATGATTATATTTCATTTTTAAATTTTAGTAATTGGTGTTGCCCTAATATTTTTGTAACAAAGCATTTAAAAATAAAAAGACTCTCAGACAATCTGAATAAGCCCATATATATTAAAGAAATTGAATTGATAGTTGATAACACCCCAGCAAAAAAAAAGAAACTACCAAGTCCAGATGGCACTGGTGAATCTTGCCAAATATTAAATAAGTGGAAGAAATTATACCAATTCTCTACAATCTCTTTCAGGAGGTGGAAGCAGAGTGAATATTTCCTAACTAATTCTATGAGTCCAGCATTACCACAACACCATAACTAGGCAAAAACATTACAAGAGAACTATAGACCAACATTTTTCATGAACACAGATGAAAAAATTTGAAACAAAATATTTGCGAATAGAATCCAACAATGTATGAAAGATGAATGCAGGGAGGGTGCAGCTCTGGACACACCCACGCCCATCCTTGACTGTTTTTCCCCCAATGCAATGCATTTTTAGAACTGCAGTAATGAAGCTTGAGGAGCAAAAGCAAAATTGGATTCCGTTTTCACATTGCTTTGGTCGGTGGTAAGCCTGTACCTAAACAGAGAAGATACGCCGTAAAGAAATGGGAGGTATCCCAAATTTTGTAAGACTGTTTAGAGAGTCAAACATCGATTCATGTAATCCATCATATCAACAGGGTAAAAAAAGGAAATCATAATCCCTTCAATAGTTGCAGAAAAAGAATTTGACAAATTTCAATACTTACTTGTGACAAAAATGCTCAGCAAATGAAAAAGAGAAGGAAACTTTCTCAACTTGTAAAAGTATATCTGGATAACCCACAGGTAACATTGTATTTAATGGTGAGGAAGTCAATTCCATGAAACAAGGCAAGAATGTCCCCATTCATCACTGTTTATCAACATTATATTGGAATCCCTAGCTAATGCAATAAGACAAAACGAAATAAAAGATATATAGATTGGGAAGAAAGGAATAAACGATTTTGTTTCACAGAAGACATGATTATCTAAATAGAAGATCTAAAAGAAGTGACAAAATCAAAATAAAAAAACTCTACGTCCTAATAAGCAATTATTGCAAGGATTCAGTATGTGAGGTAAATATATGAGAGTTGATAACTTTCCTATATACCACCAATGAACATGTGGAATTTCAAATTTCAAATATATTAACATTTACATTTGCATCCCCCAAGTGGAATACTTAGGGATAAATCTGACAAATTACATATAATATCTATATGAAAAAAACTACAAAACTTTGTTGTAAGATGCCAAAGAAAAACTAGAAAATAGAGAAATACCCTCATGTTTATGGTTGGGAAGTCTAAATATTGTCAAGATATCTGTTTTCACCTTTATCTACAGATGCAGTGTCATCTCAATCAAAATGTCAGGAAGTTATTTTATGGATACTGACAAATTGATTCTATGGTTTATTTAGAGAAGCCAAAGACCTAGAAGAACAAAATGAGAGGACTGACATTATCAGACTTCAAGGACTCCTAAAAGCTATAATAATCAAGACAGGGTATTATTGCCTACCTCTCCCCCTCCATATAGAAAATGTTATGGTACAGAACAGAGAGCTCAGAGCTAGACCCATATAAAAAGAATCAATTGATCTTTGACATAGGAGCAAAACAATACAGCAGAGTGAAGAGTGTTTTCAGCAAACAGTGCAAGAACAACTAGACATCTATGTGTAAAAGAAATTAATCTAGGCACAGAGCTCTCACCCTTTGCAAAAGTTGACTCAAAATAGATCACAAACCTCAATGTAAAATGCAAAAATACAAACATTCTTAGAAATGAATAGGAGAAAACCTCGAACTTGGGTTTGGTAATCACTCCCCACTGCCTTCAGTACCAATGACTGAACCCAGGGCCACATTCATGCTAGGCAAGGGCTCTTCCACTGAACTACATTTCCAGTCCCTTTTAAAATATTGTTTTGAGACAGAGTCTAAGTTTCCCAGGCTGATCTTGAACCTTTGGTTCTCTTGCCTCATCCTTCCAAGTAGCTGGAATTACAAGTGTGTACTATCATATTTACTTGGTGACATTGTTTAGGTACCCCATACAAGGCACAGTCCATGAAAGAATTGATAAGCTGCACCTCATTAAAATTTAAAACTGTTTTGTGGAAGAAAATTTCAAAAGAATGAAAGGAAAGCCACAGACTGGAAGAAAATATCTGCAGAAGACCATCTAGTAAAGGACTATTAGCACTAATACATAAAGAACTAAAATTCAACAATAAGGAAACACCTCAACCAAAGAAGATATTCAGATGGCAAGTAAATGTATACAAAGATGTTCCATATCAGATGTCAGTAGGGAATTGCAAATTAAAACTACAGTGAGATACCACTAATTCCAAATATCTTCACATGCTGGTGAGGATGTGGTGCAACAGGAATTCTCATTGTTGGTGGGAATGCAAAATGGTGCACAGCCACTTTGGAATTTTCTTATAAAACTAAACAAATTCTTACCATAAAATACAATAATTATACTTTTTCTTATTTGCTCAAATTAACTGAAAACTGCTCTCCACACATAAACTTGCACATGAGCACTTATAGCAACTATTAGTAATTGCCAAAACTTGGAAGCAACCAGTATGTCCTTCACTAGATGAGTGGATAAATAAACTGGGACATCCAGCCAGTGGAATGTCATTCAGTGGTAAAATACAATCTAGACATCAAGCCATGAATAGACATGGAGGAACTTAAATGCGCGTTGCTAAGAGGAGGGAGACAATTTGATTGTCAGTATGTGACATTCTGGAAAAGGCAAAACTGTGGAGTCGGTAAAAGATCAACCATTACCAATGGTTACCAACGGTTGTGGCAAGGGAGAATGGATAGGCAGAGTACAGAGGATTCTTAAGGTGGTGAAACTATTCTGCATGGGAAAACAATAGTAGGTACCCGTCACTGTATACATTTGTCCAGACTCACAGAATGTACCTCATTGAGGGTGAACCTTAGTATAAATTGTGGACTTTGGGTAATAATGAGGTATCAGTGCAGGTTCATTGGCTGTAACAAATGAACCACTCTGGTGTGGAATGTCCATAGTGGGGAGGTTGTAGATGTGTGGAGATAGGGATATGGGACCTGCTTTCAATTTTGCTGTGAAATTAAAGTTGTTCTGAGACATATGATTTTAAAGAGGAAAATAAAACCAACCAATCACTCACTCTACACTTCATGCCCATCAAGATGGCTGTTATCAAAGCAAGAGGAACATACGTGTTGGCAAGGATGTGGAAAAATTGGAACCCTTATGCATTGCTGGTGGGTATGCAAAATGTTCAGCCACCTTGGAAAAGAGCATGCTGATTCCTTCAAAGGATTAAAATTAAAAACAGAATTATCGAATGACTCAACAATTCTACTTCTGAGCACATACTCAAAAGATTTGAAATTAGGGACTTGAGCTATTCGTACACCTGTCTTCTTAGCAGTATAGTTCATAACAGTCTAAAAGTGGAATCAACTCCAAAACCATGGACAGATGATAGGATAAAGAAAACGTGCTGCATACATATAACGTAATGCTATTCAGGTTTAAACAGGAAGAAATTCTGACACTGTTACAACATGAATGAACCTTGAGGACATTGTATTGAATAAAATAAATCAGTCACAAAAAAGTAGAATAGTCTATGAATCCACAAATTTAAAAAGCTTCTGCACAGTGAAGGAAACAGGAATGTGAGGAGATCTTTGCTAGCTGCTCTTCGGACAGAGGATTAACATCTGGAATATACAAAAACAAACTAAAAAAAACCAAAACCTTAACACCGAAAACCCAAATAACCCAATTAATAAATGGGCGAATCAGGTAAGCAGACACTTCTTAAAAGAAGAAATACAAAAGGCCAACAAATATATGAACAATGTTAAACAACATTAGCAATTAGGGAAATGCAAATCAAACAGAGATTTCATCTCACTCCAGTCAGGGCAGACATCAGGAATACAAGCAAGCAATAATAAGTGTTGGAGAGGATATGGGAAAAAAGGAATTTTTTTTTACACAGTTGGTGGGATTGTAAATTAGTGCAGCCATTATAGAAATCACTATGGAGTTTCCTCAAAAGATTAGGCATGGAACCACCATAGGGTCCAGCTATATAAGTCTTCAGTATTTATCCTAAATAATGAAAGTCATCAAACTAAATTGATATATACAATCTTATGTTTATAACAGCACAATTCACAATGGGCAAAATAGGTAACTAGCCTAGGTGTTTATCAATAGGAATGGATAAAAAAAGATTAGTATATATCCACAATGGAGTTTTACTCTACCATAAAGAATGAAATTGTATCACTTGCCAGTAAATGGATGGAACTTGAGAACATTATGTCACACCAAATAAGCCCAACTCAGAAGGTTAAGGTTGTGTGTTTTCTCTCATATGTGGAAACTAGAGAAACAAAGGAAAAGAAAGGTGTGTGTGTGTGTGGGGGCAGGGATCTAATGAAAATCAATGGGAGATCAGGAGAAGAAAGTGACCAGGGAAGGGAGGAACAGAGGGTAAGGAGAAACACTGGGGAATGATATTCAGCAAATTATATTGTTATAGTGTGTATATGTATGAATATGGGAAAAAGGAGACAGGAATGGAAAAAAAAAAGAAGATACTATCTGACTCCAGGAATATGAGGTGCCAGGAGTAGTTATAAATTCATAGAGACAGAAAGTAGATGAGTGGCTGCCAAGGTCTGGGTTGTATAACAACATGAATATATTTAATGCCACCAAACTGTACAGCTAAAATGGTTAGAAAGTTAAATTTTATGTTGCATGAACTTTACAAAAAAATTAAAAAACTTAAATAAGACTCTCAATATCCCATACTAAAATGCAATGACAGATACTTTAATGTCTTATTTTCTGCTCACAAATCAGCAATATATTTTTTAAAATAAAAAATCTGAACATTTAAAATATAAGAAAAAAATAGGTTCGTTTACTATGAAGTAACTTTTCAAAGTCCATGATGTCAAAAAGTGACACACCTGAGGCTTAGAGCCTTATTTTGGAGGCAGTGTCTGATAGGTTAACCATGTCCAGTTAAAATAGTCATTTTTCCATATTGTATCATCAGTGAATGGCTCAGTGCTATTAGACTCTTGGTGCCAAAAGGAGAAAATCAATGTGGAATTTTCCACAGAAAGCCTCTTTACCATGAGCACGGGCCTACACCATCTCATCTTTGCAAGTCTAGACAACGCGGAAGCAAAGTTTAAAGCATCACTGCTCCAGGTATGGGGTGCAATTGTCGATGCCTATCCACAAATTCTTCATTTGACGGAATCATGAACCTTAGAAAAAGTGCATTGGCTTGGAAAAAACTCTGCAGAGAGCTTTTCCTTTTCAAAATTCTATCTGATACAATTTCACAAAATCTCCAGAAACAGCTGCCAATGAGCTAATCCTTACAACAGGGACGGTGGAGCAGCACGTAGTCACCAGGTCTGAGGCCTTTTCTGTGCCAGGAGCTGAATGTGGAGTATTACTTGTGTAGATGAGTTAATTTCATTGTCCCTATCATCTTTCTAAGTGAATATTTTTAATCGCACTTTTAAAGATGAAGGAACTGAGTCGCAGAGAGATAAGATAATGTTCTAAGGTGAAACACCAAGGCTAGGGCTTGAATCCAGATCTCTCTAAGTGAAAAAATCATGTTCCTTCCTTTATACAACACTGCCTTTAATAACATCCCATGTCCTGGATGAATAATGTCAACTTGCCAACCCTCTTGCTCGAAGCTGGCTAAGCTAGCAATAGCCTCAATTTCTAGGATGGCGTACATGGCTCAGAGTGGAGATGCCCTGGGTCAAAGCTGGGACCCTGGGATCCAGGGTCCTGCTTCACCTGAGAACTTCTACAACTCAGAGCCATCTACAGAATCTCATAATGAAATTGCATCTATTTTTCAAGCAATTGCTTCCACTAGGCCTTGAGTGGTGACTGTGCAGACTTTATCCCTAATAGCAACCCCATAAAGCAGGTGTATTATCCTCACCTTTCAGATGAGGCCTAGAAAGGAAATGACATGCTACAGCAAAACAGCTCTTCGGTGGAGAAGCTTACTCTTCATTTTATGGTGCCCTATGGCAGCAGCTCAGAACCAGTCAGGGTGCGTCAATGATGAAGTAAGTTACCATCCATGAGGTGAGCAATCTGGGGAAATTAAATACCAGGGGACAGGGTGGAGAAATGAGGGCAGAGGGAGATAGCTTTGCTATCTCAGATTTTCTTACCTAAGTTGCCTAGAACTACCCAAATAAGTAGCATGGGCTCTTATTCCTGGAATAAACTACTTTGGATCTATTCTTGAATGCACTGAGATTATTGATTCACCTGCATCCACTGGAAATTATTAAGCACACAATTCTAATTTATTGCATCTGAAACAGCCCCTTGGAGTCAGATTCTCTGGCCATTGGCTCTGCTGATTGATTCTCTTCAGACCATGTATTTACAATGCAGATGGAGTTATAGGAAGGATTTTATTAACAAACTCTCACAGAGTGGTGTTACTTATGAGAGACTTTTAGACACACTTTTCAGTCTCACTACTGCCATCTCTTCCATCCTTTCCTCTCAGTCTTGTCCTGAGTGTTAACAGATTTCCACACACAGCTCTAATGATCTGAGGATGCTTCTGGGTTAATATGCCCAGCTCCTGAACTCAAGGGCAAGGCCCTGAACTCCAACTATTAATTTGATGATATGATAAGAGGACATCAAAATAGAGTAGTTACAATAATCCTTTCCACTGGCCATAAAAGAAAAAGTACATGACTAAGAATAGCTGCACATATAAATAAAACACAGCTTCTTCCTATCTGTCAGGAAGATGAGGCTACCACGTGGGCTGGCTGCTTGCTAACGTGGTGTCCACAACTCCTGCCTAGCCCACGGATGGGTTCTTAATAATTAATCCTGGACCTACTTGGTCAGAAAGTGCTTCCTAAATAAACTTCTGTCGATAGCAGTTTGAATTAAGACCAAATTCTAAATGCAATAGTTTCCAATTGATTGGTTTTGTGCACTGTCTCCCTGCTGCATCTGCCCCCTCAGGCAGAGAAGTAGTGGGACTATGCAATTTATTAAAGGCTGAATGGGGAGGTCCTATCCTCGGTGTCTCAGAATGTGACTGTATTTGGAGGTAGTACCTTTAAAGAGGTACAGTAAGATGAGGTCATGTCAAAGGGCCCTAAACCAATGGAAATCAGGACACAGACACACACACACAAGAAGACCATATGAAGACACCAAAAGATGACAGTCCTTGACTAGCCAAGGAGAGAAGACCCCAACCTTGCTGACAACTTGGTCTTGGAATTCTAGCCTCCAGAATTGGAAGGAAATGAATTTCCATTGTTTGAGCCACCCAGTCTGTGGTATCTATGGCAGCCCTAGCAAGCTATACACAATGTTACTCATCTACAATAGAACTTGGGAGGGATGGAACCTGGTTTAGCATTGCCACTGTGCCTGTAGGACCTCGCTGAGTCCACACAACTGCTGGGATACCATTCTTCCCTAGCAGTGAGTTCTCTTTTGTAAACTTCCTCCTTCAATATCAGCAACTCTTTGAATCAATTATAGATAAACTGTAAATCTTACTGGCTGTCAGGAGCTAAGGAAGTATGAACTGGAGACTAGGAATGGAGAAGAGATCTGAGCAAGCACGGGTTCAGGAATCTGAGAATCTGGAAAAAGCTGCAGGACTTTTCCCAGGAAAAGACTGATAGGCTTTGTATAATGTCCTCTCCTGTGAATGCCTGAGAATCCAGAATGATGGATTCAGTTTCAAGGGTTCACAGTGGTCACTTTGAAATGTACTTACAGACGCTGCAGGAATTGGTCGACCCTGGCTTATGAACCCTAGAGTAGAGGATTTGGGGGAAGTTCCAGTGGAGATGAAATAGTGGAGAGCAAAAGAGAGGAGGAAAGAGAAGAGGGAAAGAGAAGAGATGGACGGAGCGTTGGGTGGGTGAGGGAGGGCAGAGAATGGAGGGAGGATGGAGAGGAAGAAGGAAAGAAGGCAGGGAAGAAAAAAGAAGGGAGGTGAGCAGAAAGGGTGTGAGGAAGGAAAAGAGGGAAGAACAGAGAGGGACAGAGGGGAAAACTGAACAGTAGAGGTGACAGGAGGGGCAAAAGGGCTGGGGTCATTTCGTGGCTGGCCAGGCCGGGCTAAAGCAGAAGGAGCGGGCATGGCCTAACCTCAGAAGGAAGTCTGTATACTCATTATTAGCACATCGTCCCTGCAAGCAGGCTGAATGAATATTTAAGCTGGCATTGAATTTGTGAAGGAGGGATCCTAAAGAATTCCCAGTGAGCATGGAATTTTTTAGTATGAAATTCTCAAGTATTAAAACAGAGGCAATTGGTATGGTTTCTTAGGGGAGGTGTCTTATTGAAGGGAATGTAAAAATCATGTAAGGGCGTTAGCAAGTCATGTAATTCACTATTTCATAGGAAAGTAAGCATGGATATATTATGGAGCAGTACAAAATTTTATATATTTACAATTTGTGATTTTGGGCAACTTTACTAGTTTCAATTTCCACATCTGTATTTAAAAAAAAAACATTCCAACCCATGAAGAGCAGAGATACAATGCATGTAATCTTCCAGCATTTAGTAGTGGCTCAATAAATGTTAGGTCCCTTCTCTTTTTCTGCAGGTAGTTAGTCCCCTTTCAGTGTCACCTCCACCATCACAATATTTTTATCATAATTTGTGTTCATATGTTGATTTTCCAAGCAGGTTGTATGCTACCTGAGAGTAGGGACTGTACCCCATTCCTCTTTGATTGCCAGGTCATGGCACCATGCTGGCTTGCAGTAGGTGCTCAGCAAATGGCAGCAAATGAATCAATCACTCCTTCAAACACGCCAGTGATGCCCTGGGACAGTCCTTGCAGAGTTACTTGGTGCTCCTCTCCCTCCCAGACTGACAGACCCTGGAAGCCTGAAGTTAGGTCTCAACCATCTTTTCACACCCTGGTTAAGCTGTGCCTGTGTAAGTTGTAGGGCTACAATAAATATTTGCAAGATGGATTTTGCTTTGATTTGAAAGGAAACCAAAGCTAATATTGACTGGGCTCCACGGTTGGCATGAATAATAGAAGAGAGGCCTGATGGTATAATATCAGAAGCCGCTCAGTTCTACGGCTTTGACAGGCCAGTGACCTGTCTGAGCAGATGGTCCCGTTCCTGGGGTCAGATCACAGAGCACTGTGGGATCCCTAGGCCACTGATCATCATACAAAATGACTGAGCGGGTAGCTGGTCACTCAATGTTATATGGCTTCCCCACATCCAGCAGGATTTAGATAGCAATGACTTCCCTTCTACTGAAACCATGAAGCTTCTGCTGGTTCTTTCAGTTCAAGCAACATAGACCTCTTCCTTCTCTCTGCTCCTACTACAGCTTGGGAGAAAAAAAAATCTATAGCTTTATCTCCACTCAAACATAGTTCTCTGTTTGCGTGTTTGTCTTATTTGGTAGACACCACCATGGCACTGGAAAAGATGGCCATGATGGTTAGTTAACACAAGCTCCAAGCATTTTAGCCTCATGACAGTTCCTAGTTAAATTGTCCTAGGGGCTGATTTTACCTCCTGGGTCTCGGCCCCCTTACAGGTAAATAGGCACAAGTTGACAAGAGGCTTGAATGAGATAATGTGTGTCAAGCACTTAGCTTGTGCCTTGTAAATGACAAACCCTTTCTTTCCCTCTCCTTACCCTCTTTGGAAGACAGGACCAAGTCTTATTTTTCTTTAAGACCCTCAAGGCTGGCACAGAGCTTGGTTCAGTATTTACTTTTAGATTCAATGAATGAACAAGTGTTGTAATACTGTTTCTTAACCTCTCAAGAAACATCCTGAGACCTTTTTGAAGACTGCCTCTCCACACAGAAATAGTCTGTGGTAGGATAAATGTGACAGGAATGACATAAATATGTAAATAGTCAACATGAATAGATGGTGTAATTCAAGGAATATGTTTTTTTCATGTTTTAGAATAGTTTCAATTATAATTACAGTTTTAAAAAAAATTTTCAGCACAGAGCCTCATCAGAGTGTCTCAGATGTTTTGGAGAATAATCCAGGCTGTGGCTATTTTCCCTATGGGGCAGTGAAGGGAGCCTTTTCTGGCCAGTAGCTCGGAGCTCTTTGCTTGTGACTGTTCTCAGCAAAGTTGGGCATCAGTGGGAATTTCGCAGAAGTATAAGGAACAACCCAAGGAGTTGTTCCTGCCTGAATCCCGAGAAGCCTGGCTGCTCACCAGGAGAGATTTCCTACCTGCCTCAGTAGCACCACCAACACCGTCCACCTCACCATCTCTTTTCAGTATTCAAGGACTGAGTAAAACACCTCCCCGACAATGGGTACCGTGTCCGGAGCGGCTGCCAGATTCCTGCTCTAAGATTCCACTCATCCACTCCCTCATTGAACAGATCCAGAATCTGGACCTCAGAGGGAAAATGTCCTGCCTGCCTAACACCTCCCAAGCAGATAGCGGCTGAGCAGCCTGGAGAGGGGACACCGAAGTCCTTTCAAGAGGGAACCCTCCCTTCCCTCAGGAAAACTTAAATTCTTGGGGTTTAAGGTGGCAGGATCTTTTTCAGAATTAGTCCTCTGTGCTTCCCTTTGCCCTAGGTCCTTAGGCACTGTATGGTATGGGACATGGGGCACTGGGCCAAATCAGGACACAAGGGCTGACCTTGAAGAGTGACCCTGGTCGAGTGCTGGTCTCCTTTGGTCTTCAGCTTCCTGAGTAGAGTTGGGTTGAATGGCTTCTGTGGGGACTCTCCACAGATTAATGTGTGTGATCCACCAAAATGCCCATCAGCAGCAGGGCCCCAGTGCTTGCCAAGCCATTGAAGGCTCGGTGCCAGGGAACAGGTTCATGCTCACAGGAGGCTGGAAGATTGGTACTCTTCTCCCCACCTTGCAGGAGAATGAAATGAATGCTCACAGAGGTCAAGAGAAATTGGCCTGCCCAACATCACACAGACAGAAAACAGCAGCTGTGATGGGTTTCAGAAGGGCTATGAGGGAGGGGAGTGTTTGGAGATTGAGGGCAACCTGAGGCCTAGGCTGAGGGGAGAGAGAACCAATCTGAACTGTGTGCTTCCTCAGCTGTGTGACATTGGAGAAATCAGCATATGTCTCTGGGCCTCACTTTTCTTCACCAGCAGGGATAAGGGGCCCTCCTTGGCTTGTCTCATAGGCTTACTGAAAAGATCCAACGAGAAGGCTGGTCTGAAGATTACAACTTAAAATTCTCTAATGCCTCTGCCTCAGCCTGACTGGTGGCTCCTGAAGCTTTAGTTTCTTTGCTGTGAGATGGGGATCCCAGCCCTCCCTTCCAGAGCTTCTTCAGGAAGCAGAGGTGGTGTGAGGTCAGTTCTGGTCTGGGGCTCCCTCAGCCATTGTCATCACAAGCACATGCCATGCAGCAGCCCATGTGCAGGTTGAGAATGTTCTCCATGTCTCCTGAGGGAAGCTTCAGGGGATGCACGCTTCCTGACAAGGCCTGGTCACAACTGTTCCCAGGCTCTCACCCCACCATGCTGTTCAGAAAGTTCTGAGGCTCATCTCTCTCTCTCCCTTTCAGGGCCTGGGGGTTTGTTTCTCAGCTGGAGTAGGCTTGGTCCAGAGCCCATGTGACTCACATTTCTAGAAACTTCCAAGCAGCCTCATGGCAGCCTTGTGACAGTAGCCTCAGTACCAGGATTGAAAATGTCACCTCCCCCAAGGCCAGGATTGTAGGTGCAGACACATAGAGGCCATTTGGTCGTACCCAGAGTAGATGGGTTTTCATCAAAAAGTAACAAGGCTGAGTTTTTAATTTCCACGCCAACCACAGGCCCTTTTCCCAGAGCTGTTTCCAGTGCCAACTAGAAACCAGGGCTGGCACTGGTTTCTCTTGGAGGCAAAGGTGTGACTGCAAACAGGCTGGGACTGTTCCCATCAACTCGCCACAGTTGACTGAGACTGCTTCGTCTTTCTGGAAGATGCTGCGGATTATTTCCTCAAATAGCATTGTGTCCATTTGAGAGGAGGAATCTGAGACTCGGAGGGGAGGGAGTTCTGGAGGGAGGGGAAGGGAAGAACTGGGTGGAGGTTCTGCTCATCTGAACTTGGACAACTTTTAAAAAGTGCCTCACTGGGGCTGGAGTGGAGGCTTGGTGGTTACGGTGCTTGCCTGGCATGTGCAGGTACACGGGTTCAAACCCCAGCACCCACATACACAACCAAGTGTCGGAGCAATGAAAACCATGTGAAAAACTCAATAAAAATTGATTCTCTCTGTCTCTCTCTCTCTCACACTGTCCTTCTCTCTTAAAAAAAAAGTGCCTCACTTGGGCTGCTGGGCAATGGCGAGGGAACCTCTAAAGGTGGGGCCCTGGGCATCAGCATTTTCCAAAATCCCTTCCGACCTTCCTGATTGAACGGTACGTTTAACCAAGACAGCGTGGGCACTTTATCTGGGCCGTGTCTTGACTCAGCTCCATCTGACCCCAGAGCTGGGTTCACAGGCAGAGAACTTTGCAGCCTCCCCCAGATCCTCCTAGAATCCCAGGTTCAACACAGCCCACACCTTGCAGCAAACTCTTCCCACGTAATCCTCCCACTTCCGCTGACCTCCTGTGATTTCGTTTTCCCATTTGGCATTTTGTTTTGATGTTCAAGGCATAAAGGGCCGGTAGCTTCCCCCGAGCTATTTCTCCTCTGAAGCAGTGAAATAGCTTAGCAATTTTGGAGCCATTTAAAATGCATTGTTTTGCTGGGGGACCCAGTGGGGGGAATCCTGGCTTTCTCCTAAATCCTAGCACAGAATATAGCAGGCTTCCAATCGGGATTTTTTTTTTTTTCTTTTCAGAGTCTTGTTAGTCATCGTGGGCAGGTCCTTCAGAGGCTTCACCTCCTTGCAGGAGCCTGAGTGCCCACTGGGTAACCTTAACCTGGGCATCCTCTGTAAAAGGACTACTGCCCAGCTAACAGGCTCTGGCCAGAACAATTGCCAGCCTGCTATTTCCTTAGCAAATAGTGTGACTGTCGTGAAGTGGGGAGGATGGTGAGCTGTATTAGGCCACTGCCCCTGTCCTTGCCTTCTGCAGGGCCAGCCTCCCACAGTAGGCCTCAGGAGCATGTGGACCACTGAGAAAAGACTGGACTGGGTTAGAAAGAAGGGCTCCTTCTCTCTGCATGGTTTGGCCTCCAAAACACAATCCACTGAGGACTTGGCCACAGAAACTGAAAATGTAAGACATTTCCAAGCTCAGGCTTCTAGGAACCTTAGAGGTTCCTACTCCATTCAGCCTGGGGTGGGGCCCAGGCAGGGGCTTTTGAAGCTGCCCAGGTTTTTTTGCACAAGCAGCCTCTGTTGGCCTCTCCTTCCCCTCCATCCGTCACTCTCTCCTCTCAAGTGGGTGTGATGCTGTTAAATGAGGAACCGATCCCAGACTATTGGACGGGACACAATTTAGCTCTCAGGAAACTGGAGTGCTGGTGGCAACAGACCCTGCTTTCGCACACCCCTCTGCCTCCAGGAGGAACTGTGCCAGCCAGTTTTCTAGCCCTGTCTCCATGCACTCTCAGCCCAGCTCCTCCTTTCTGCAGGCACTGAGCGGCAGACAGCAGTTGGTAGAGAGGACAGTGGTGTCTTGCCCTGGGGGCTACCATTCTGAGAACAGGTGGGCCATGGGCACTGGAGGGTGAGCATAACTGCTAGGAGAAAGGACAAAACAGGGGCTGGGCTGGGCTGGTGAAAAGAGAGCAGTCCTCTCTGAGGATGCAACAATGACCTGAAATCTGAAACGTGATGGCTTGAAGAGACAGCCTCATTAGGGCCGGGGAACTTAGTACAGAAAGACAACCAGAGCATGGGACGAAGAGATGGGAGGAGGGGGAGCAGGCAGAGACAATATCATCCTACACACATGCACATGGATGGTAGAATGACGTGGCTGGGACAGTGAGGAATGGGACCTCTGGCCCTGGAGCCTGGGATGGAGAAGTTTCTTGGAGCTTTGAAACTCTGTGACCTTGGGCTATGAAACTCAATTTCCCTGCACCTCACTGTCCCCATCTCAAACTCAGAGATGATAATAAGGGCTTTTATAAAGATTAGACAAAAATTAATTAATTCATGTTAACCATCTTACAAAGTGCCTGAAACATAGTGAACACTATGTGAATACTTGCTGTCATTATTATTAGGTGCTAGACATTGTTTCAGTCTCCACATTAGCAAAATAGGAATGATAGTGTGCCTAACTCAGAATAATAGCGCAAAGATTAAAGAGAAAATGTGGATGGATTACTTATGACATTACTGGATGTGTAGTAAGCACACATCACAAATTCATCATCCCTACTATTTATCACTAATTATTACATATGCTGGGCAGAGGATATGGGACTTCTTGGTACAAACTTGCAAACAACCAAATATCTAGAAATGAGTGGGGTCTTGTTATGGTTTAGATATGAGATGTCCCCTGAAAGTTCATGTGTGAGACAATGCAAGAAGGCTTAGAGGTGAAATGATTGGCTTATGGGAGCCTTAACCCAATCAGTGAATCACTCCCCCAATAAGAATTAACTGAGTGGTAACTAAAGGCAGGTAGTGTGTGGCTGGAGGAGGTGGGTCACTGGGGACATGCCTTTGGGGTTCATATTTTGTCCTTGAGGGTCTCTCTGTCTCTCTCTCTCTCCTTCCTCGTGGGACATCCTGAGCTGCTCTCTTCCACCACACCCTTCCACCATGGTGTTCAGCCTCACTTTGAGCCCCAAGGAATGGAGCTGGCTGTCTATGGACTGAGGGCTCTGAAACCACAAGCTCCAAAATAGACTTCCTCCTTAAAATTGTTCTTGTCAGATTATGGTCATAGCACCAAAAAAGCTGACTAAAAGAGGTCTCTTGAAGGAAGTGCCCCTTCGTTGTAGATACGCAGTCACAGGGCTGGATGTGGCACGTGAGCAGGACAGCTGGATGAAGTGCCCTTGAAATCGAAGAATCCATGATGCTATCCTGCTCTGATCTTTATTGATTTCTGCCCATCTCTAAAAATTCTCACAAGCATTTTCTGAGGCTTTGCTCCTGGACAGTAATCCTCTCCTAGTTGTATCCCTGCACTGGCAAAAGGTTATTAAATTCAGATATCTCCTCTGTCCCAGGAGTTGACAAGGCTGATAACTGCACCGTGTAAAGGTGAAAAGCGGTCCCCTGGGGTTGGTGCCCCAGACTGCACCACCACCCCCGGCTTGCAGGACACCAGTGGCCTCATGGCATCAACCAAGTGCACATAGAGGCTGAGGAACAACTTCCCAGTCAGGGACTTTAGAAGAAGAAGACTGAGATCCAGCTCTGGACCTGCAGGGTCTCTAGAAGCATCCAGCTGCTCCTCTCTCCCTCTCCCTGGGTGCAGTTCATTGGCACCCTCTAAAAATAGCAGTGGTTATTCAGGGAAATACACTGCGCTCTGTCTCTGGGGATGGCAGCGCAGGCCTTTTTCAAAAATAGAACCCCAATCAGGTGCACTTCCCAGTCCTTGACTCTCACCACCCATCCCAGAGTCCTTTAGAGAGAGTCAGCGGCCGGGCGGTGGCTGGATGCATGGCATCGCAGACCTGGAGAGAGCTACAGCCCGGGGTTCTCACCAACATTTGTCTCCTTCCAAAATCTTGCTCCATCGCCACTGTAACAGGATCCATTTTTCCTTATTCCAGTTATTATGGAAAAACATCAAAAGGTAATCTCACCATCTAGAAATAACCACTGATTTTAGCTCTCTCCCCTCTGTCTATATACACTGCGCACACACATTTATTTATAGAACTGAGAGGGTGTGCTTTATATCTTGTTATGTTTCACTTAACACCACATCAAAGATATTTCCCATATCATTCAATAAATATTCTTCTACATCAGGACTTATTAATGAGAAGGATATAGAGCTTTAAGCACATAAGCTTTGCTTCAAAAAGATCTGGTTTCATGCCCGGGACCTGTCACGTGCAGGTGTGGTGGCCACAGGCAGTTACTTAAACTCTTTAAGCCTCAGTATTTACATTTATGAAATGGGGTCAGTAATAGTTACTCACCATCATTACGGGGTTGCTATGGAAGCAAAGTGCTGTGCTGTCCCCATGATGGAACTTAGCTCAAACCATTAGTGAGTTAATACTCCTCCTACTGATAGATGTTTGGCTCATCTCCAAAGCCCACCACACACTTCTCCCCTCTCTGGGAAGTTCTGGAATTCAGAGAGGCGGGGGTGGCGGCTCTGTGGCTGGAGACCTTCCTTGCTCCTGGGACCTACTCAAGAGTCCTGCCTCTGACCTCCACCAGCACAGAGGTCGCATAAGCTCTGAAACAATGCAGCACTGAGCAGCTCTGCACATCTCTTCCTTGGGTAGGGTCAGGGCCCCACTCCTCAGTGATGACTGGACAAGGGGCCTCCTGCTCTGATTCTCAGCCAGATTCGAGCTTGGTTATCTTTTTTCTCCAAGTCCAATTTCCTGGGAAGTTGAAATGCCTCTCCTCCCTATTCAGATCCTCTGGCCGTGCCTAGAAGTGTTACAAGCTGGGCCCTGATGAAGAAGACAAGGCTCAGCAAGCTCAGATGAGTTCTCCGCAGTCACACAGCTAATCACTGATCAAGTTTTAATTAGAAGCTTGTTATGGATTGAATTATGTTGATAACAATTGGGTTGATTTATATCTGCAAGCTTTAACCTCTAGTACCTCAGAAAAGGAAAGGTAATTGGGATAAAATCCAGTATGCCTGGCATCCTTAACAAGAGATTAGGACACAGCACAGACTAAAGGATGACCACGTTAGGACACAGCAAGAAGGTGGTCATCTGCAAGCAAGGGGAGAGGCCTCAGAAGAAACCAAACCTGTTGATAACCTGATCTTGGACTTCTGCCCTCTAGAGCTGCAAGACCATATGTGTCTGTGGTCGAAGCCACCTGTTCTGTGATTTGTCATGGGTACTGTAGCTGATGAATACAAAGCTTGAAAATAAAAACAAACCCTTAGTTTGTAAGTTATAAAACAATTCCATATTTTTGCCCTTTTGTATAATGACTTTGTTAGAATGGAAAGAATATTTTTATTCCCATATGAATGGAGGGAATCAATAAGATGTATATAAAGGGTTTGACCCAGTGCCCAAGAAGAAAAGCCACTGTTATTATCCTCATCTTCTAGCCTTTGGACTTGCTCTGGAGTCTAAGTACATGAATAGAGGGTGGAAGCCATGAGAGAAAGATTTTAAGCTCCATCTAACGGGCAGATGCCACAGGGTGAGGGAATTGCTGCAGAGGGAGTGTGCTGAGGTTCCAGGGCACCTGAGAGCAGGGGTGAGATGGTCACTGGGGACTGTGAAGCAGAGCCCCGGCTTGTCCTGTCTTCTCCAGACCAGCATCAGTGGCAGCACCTGGGAGCATGTTAGAAATGAATTCTGGTGCATTATCCCTCCCTACCGAAGCAGAAACTCTGGACGAAGCTTAGTCATCTGTGCTTTGCACAGTCCTCCGGGGGATTCTAGTGCAGTCAAGTTTGAGAAGCAGTGGAGTCTGATTCCAGACAGGAAACTGGACAGGCAGAATTAAAAGGATGAGATGAGCTTTAACAGTCCTTCAGAGTCAGAAACACAGAGATACAGGAGAACACTGACCTCTCTCCCTCTCTCTTTATCTTTCAGAGGCTATGCGTTTATCAACTAAAACTACTGGGGGTTGACGTGTGTCTTGTGTTATTAGCTGACCAGATCCCACTGACTTCCTATCACGAAGCTAGAGAAAGCTGGTCCAGACTTACATTTTCCCAGAACATGCCATAGGTTTCCACATCAGGGCTGGAAGCGGCCTCAGAGATGAACCACCATGGTTAATCTGGTCCAGAGAGGCAAGTGTCTGTCATCCAAGGTCACTCATCAGAGTGATGCAGAGAAGGCTCTCTGGGCTTACTTCTTATCACTGTGTGACCACGCTTGGTGCCCTTAAGGGATGTGGACATTCAACAAAATCACTAAGGGAAACTTCTGTTTTTACCCAGCATCTCCTTGGCTCAGCCGGTGCATGCATGCCTTTTAATTCCAGACTGATCATTCTTGACAGAATGTTTCAAAGTCAAATTGGGGGCAGGAGAGGACAAAGCTGTTGCTCCAGGCACAAGCACAGCCTCTGAACTTTTTGCCTGTCACTAGTCGTTTCTGTCCACACTCGGGGATATTTTGACCTGGAAATACTTCTACCTGGGGCATTACAAATGACTCATACTCTGGTTGCCTCAATACCCAGAGTCACCCAGCAGAGACGCTTGTCAGACCTTGTTTAATCAGTCCCAGCAGGATGGCACTATTATGCTCCACACAGCTTTCTGACCTTATTGAAAAAGTCCATACTGCAGAGGGTCTGCAGGAAGATTTTTTTTTTTTAGTTGGTCCATCAGAGCCCACCACTGGGGCTAAAGGACATGAGTAACACTAGAGGCAGGACTTCAAACAACACTGAGAATATGATCTTGGATGGAAGATGTAAGTTGGGAAGTTTGGGCATGGACACTTGCTATTTTATCATCTTGCAGGTGGAGTCCAAAATTTACATTTCCAACAGTATTGTTTATGCTGGTGGTCTAAGGACCGGGCTTCATGAACTGCAGGCAGTAGCAACCTGCCTTACTTTCCTCAGGGGATTCTAGAGATGGCTCCTTTGGATGACTGGACTCATGGCTAGTCCAGTTCTGCCATTTGCCTGCTGTGTAGGAGCCTTGGACAATTACTTATCATTTCTAAGTCTTGGACTTCTTATTTGTAAAATTCAAATAAAAACCCCTCCTGTATATGCCTCAGAGTAGTGAAGGTCAAAGAAAGACATAATTAGGCAAAAGAGTTATGAAAATTGTAAAGATCACTCAAATGTTGGTGGGAGGAAACATTTACTGGGCACCTATGATGAGTCAGAAGCTCTTTTAGATGTTGAGGATACTTACATGAATAAGCCAGAGTCCCTGTCCTTGGGAAACCTGGGGTGAATGGGGAAGACATGCGAATGATCCAATGATATGGTCAGTGCAGTAGTGGAAAATCACAACAGCATGTTAGAAGCATGCATACACAGGACAAGTGGCTTAAGGCCACCTGGCATTATTCTAGGAGAAAAGAGAAGCCATGGTATGGTTTTAAGGCGAATGACCTGATCTTACTTGTTTCATGGGAAGATCAGTGTGGGTTGGAGTATGAATCATCACAAGGAACAAGGCTAGCAGCAGAGCAGCAGGGAGACAGTGAGGAGGCTGCACAGTGATCCAGGAGGGACATAATGTTGCATTTGAGGCTCAATGACTGATTAGATGTTTGAGACAAAGGAATGAACAGAATCAAGAAGGTGCCCAAGATGCTGGCCTACTAAGATGGGGAGGACTAGGGAAGTAGATTGGGAGGAGAGATGATGCCAAGTGTGTTCAGAAGTATGATGGGCCTAAGGTGTTCATGATGGACATATCACCTGCTTGACATGGTCATGGCATCGCCGTGAACGAACACCTTGCCTCATGAGCCATTGCCACTCTGACTGCCGTGTCTCTTCTGCTGTGAAGGACTCCCCCTATTTCCATTCCATGCCCTGGCATTACTGAACTGTGCTGTTCTTTGCCTCTCTGACATGCAGCTGCGTCCTTCTCATCTATAGAGTCATCTCCAAAATGAACAACAGTAGCAATCAGCAAGCAATCATCTTTTCTTCCCCTATACAATGCCTGGGTGTGCAGATAATGTTTATGATTGTTGCAAAAATGATGGAATGAAAAATGGGTTCCTGCCAAAGAAAAGGAGGGGGAAAACTATTTCAATGAACTCAAGTGGTTCAGAACCAATTTGAAGCTTCTGAAATGGGGCATGCTCAGGTTTTCTGCCCTTAGGGAACCTGTGGGATGTGGGAGGGGTGCCAGGTAAAACCCTGCCAGGGTAGGACAGCTCCCCATTGGAGGCCTCTGGATGTCCTGGGGATTGAGGTGACGGGCACTGTTCTGATTCTCACCATGAGGCCTGGGCATTAATGAAAGGCATCTCTCCTGGTTTCCACTCCCACAGGGCTTAGCTCCCAGCCAGCTCATGGAGGTTCTAGGTAACTCTAAGTGCATTCTAGTCAAGAAGGCCATGGACTAGCTGATGCCCATAAGAAGCTGTCACAGTTACTGTGTTCCAAAGATAGCCATGCATCTGCCTCTGCACTAAAGCCTTACGAGCCATTGTCTTATTTGACCCATCTTCACATCAGTCCCAGAATGCGGATATTATTAGTCTCATCGGATATAGGGAGAAAATGGGGGGAAATTACCTGTGATATCATAGCTAGTGAACAGCAAAACTGGAATTTTAAACTGAGGTGCTTTATTTAAAAGCTCATAGTTGCGTGAAAATAAAAAAGACAGGTAACAGCAAGTGTTGGCAAGCATGAAGAGAAATAGGACCCCCTATATGCTGCTCGTGGGACTGTAAAACCCCATGGCCTCTTGGAAACCGTCTGGGAATTCCTCAGAAGGTTAAGACCTAGGTATATGCCTAGGAGACCTGAAAACATGTGACCACACAAAAATTTTCCAACAGATGATTATAGTGGTGTTCATAGTACCAAGAAAGTGGAAATAACCCAAGTATCCATTAGCTGACGAATGGATAAATATCTATGCAACGGGAAATTGTTCCCCAATAAAGTGGAATAAAGTATTAAAACAGTACAAAATGGATGAGTTTTAAAAACATACTAAGGGAATGAAGCTAATCACAAAAGGACACACATTGTATTACTCCATTTATATGCAGTGTCCAGCAGAGGCAATCCATAGAGACATCACTACAGGCTGGTGAACCTGGCAACTGGGTGGGGTGGGAGGAACTTGGGTCAGGAGGAGTCTGGAATGGGCTAAGGGGCTGGACTTCTTTTGAAGGTAGTGAGCGTAATCCAGAATTAATTGTGGTGATAGATGTAAGACTCTATGGACACACTAAAAACAATTGAATCATACTCTTCCAATAGGGGAATTGTAAGATATGTCAATTATATCTCAATTAAGCTTATTTTTTTTGAGAGAGAGGGACACACAGAGAGAGAGAGAGAGAGAGAATCAATTTCAGTTTTTTTGTGTGTTCTTCATTTGCTCTGAGACTTTGTTGTGTACATGGTGCTGGGGTTTGAACTCAGTTCCTCGTACATGTCAGGCAAGTGCTGTAACCACTGAGCCAACGCTCCATCCCCTAAATTAAGCATTTTTTAACAGCAATGATTGATATTAAAGAAGATAGAATGAAAGAAATAAAAAAGAAAGCAACCATGATTCTCCTAAATGAAAGCTTCTGGAATTATTTTTTTTTCATTTCTTCAACAAAATTTGAGACCCTGTTATGTACTAGGTACACATCTTGTTTAAAAATTTGAGCCCCCATTATGTGCTAGGTATATATCTTGTATAAAAATGTGTGGAGGTATTTAATATCAGTTTCCAATATTGGTAGCTTCTTAGGAAAGAGATGAATAAGATTGGGGGACACAAGGGGCCTTCAATTGTGTCTACAATGTTTCTTTAAAAATTACTTTCAATATCTTTTATTTTTAAATTAAAATTTGTATTGAGATAATTGTAGATTTACAAGCGATTATAAGAACTAATATAAAGACATCCCTTGAACATTTCCCCAGTTTTTCCCAATGGTAACATCTTGCCAAAGGAAAATACTATCATAGCCAGTATATGGATATTCACACAATCCAGCAAACAAGTTCATGTTTCCTCGTTTTACTTGTATTCCTATGTGTATTTATTAGGTTCTATACAATTTTATCACCTGTGCAGGTTTGTGTATCCATCACCACAGTTATGACACAGAACATTCCTGTTGTGGTTTGGATGTGAGGTGTCCTCCAACAGCTCATGTGTGAGACAATGCAGGAGGGATTAGAGGTGAAATGATTGGGTTATGAAAGCCTTAACCCAATAAGTGAATTAATCCCCTGCTAGGGACTACCTGGGTGGTAGCTGAAGGCAGGTAGGGTGTAGCTGGAGGAGGTGGGTCATTGGGGGCATGTCTCTCTGGCCATTGGAACTGTCTCTCTGCTTCCTGGTGGGATGCTTTGACCCCAGTTTCCTCCATCACACTCTTCCACCATGATGCTCTGCCTCACCTGGAGCCCCAAGGATTGGAGTCAGCCTTCTATGGACTAAGACCTCTGAAACCGTGACCCCCCAAATAAACTTTTCCTCTTCTAATTGTTCTTGTCAGATCTTTTAGTCACAACAGTGAAAAAGCTACTAAAACAATTCCCATCATTATAAAGACCTCTCCTGCTGCCTGTTTATAACCCCACCTGCCTCTCTTCTCCCCCTGGGTCTGTCATCCTATTCTTCATTTCTAAAGTCTTTTCACTTCAAAATCAGTGGAATCATACGTATCTAAGTTTTTGGCTTCCCTTTTCTCGTTCAGCATACTTCCCTGGGGATTCATCCATGGTGCTGCATGCATGGAAAGTTCACTTGCTTCTGGCGCTGAGCAGCATGAAACAGCATGGAGTGGAGGGACCACGGGTCATTTCGCCATTCACCTCTTGAAGG